>JAQFYG010004284.1:0-11228 GCA_034694325.1 Entomobrya corticalis | reverse complement strand
TTTTCAGGTGATCCTTCTCTACGCTGACTTTTGGTGTTAATAGGAACACCCCTAGTTAGCCTCAGTTGGTTTTTTGGTCCCAATAACATTTTATACCCTCATGATATATACATTAATAGGAAAACATGCACATTATAAAAAAAGTAGGAAAAAAGGGTTCTCGTTTTCTTACCAATAGACTTTTGCTGCTCCTCTAAACTCAGTAGTTTATGTTGCCAGTACACCATTAGTACGATAATGGCCATTACAGCCAAAAGGACCAAGTTGGACGCCCATTTTGACCACATCAACGTCCGCATCCCTCCTGCCGAAACAGCCTTTTCAGGTTCTCTGCTGATATGTTTTTAAGAGATTTGATCTAGAAAGAAGGTGAGAGGAAAAAGAAAACTGCACAATCATACAAAATTTTCATTTGATATTGCAAAAAAGCAACACTCCGCATTATTCACTTTTTTCTATGTGCTTGCTACTAAAAGGCTAGCATTTTGCTAGAGTAAGTAGGTATATAAAAAATGGAAAACAAGGTTGTGGAGACAGGTCGGTAGAACATAACAATTTGCAACAATTTAGGGTAGGTTATATACGAAATAACTAGAAAGAGGCTAGTCGTGTTGAAATGCTAAGCTAACGGTAAGTGAAGCGCAACAAACAAGAAATATCAATTTCTAGTAGAAATTATATGCCTATTTTAATGTGTTCCCAATAAAATAAAGCGGAAATACATACTCATGAGTTTAACCATATACTTAAGAATAAATAACAATAACAATGTCTTTATTTTTATTATTTTTCTATTGCGTTGCGTAATGCTCATGATACTTGTCTAAGTTGTCTACATTACATTTCAACATATATTTGCTATAAATACTAAGAAGCAAAATAAAATAGCAAGCTAAAAATATATAAAAAACTCCCAATCGCTCACTTACGTTTTTTTAGTGAATCGTTGAAAGAGGAAGCATTTCCTTCATATTTCCGTCAAAGTCGTTGTAGAAGAAATTACTGTTAAAATAACAACGTAAAAGAGTGTCGTTAGTTTTTAGTACAACGACATGGTAAAAGTCAATGAAAATGAACCTTATTTATTATGCTAAAACGTAAAAAAAAGTAGGAAGTATTATAGGCGGCAGCCGATATGTATGAAAAGCCTGTCATCATCACCATTTTTGTGAACTCAACACACTACACACACACCGCCGTCTTCATTGTGCATATCTACTTAAATGAGTGTCACGCATAAGAAGATATGGCATCACCACTAGAGAAAACACAACTGACTCGATGAAATACCAGAAGAAAAGGTGTATGTGCACTTACATGCTTGTCCCTTTCTCTTTTGGTCGTGTCACCACCACCTCCACCAGTGAGTTGTTAATATAACAAAGTGTATTACCACTTCGGGACCAATTTCTCGAGGGTGAAGAAGACAAAATGACGACGATGAGGAGTGTATGTGTCGTCGTGTAGTGTGAGTACCTATATTTTTATCGCGTTTTGTTTCCTTCCTCTATCACCAGACCACCCAACACCATACAGCTCCAATGATGCGAAAGGGCTCGGTCTAGTCGCCACAACTTGGTCTCGTGTATAAAGATGAAGACGCGTAAATGGAAGCAGAAATGTCAGAATGAGTTGAGTCGTGTGAGTGTGTGTAAGGACAAGAACGTTTTCAATTTCACTTTCCCTTTTCAATCTTCTCAGCTCACTTTCAACCGATTTGAATGCCTCTTCTCCTCCTCCTCCGTATTCCTACCACTTACGCGTGTTCTTTCTCTCTCTCTCTATCTTTTTTCTTGCTCTACTTTACTAGCTCTTGTTGTTCAAGTTATGTTACTGTCCTATTATCTTTATATGCGTGTCTTCATCTTCTTACGACTCACATTGGTGATTGTTATTACACTGCTTGCTGCTGCTGCTTATATAGTGTATTTTCTTTGTTCTTTTTTTTCTGGCACGACTGGCGATCTCTGAGAAGTATAGGAACTCTTCAGGAAACCTGATTTTCCAACATCTCTCTACTTCCTTTTTGCTGCCGTTTATTGTTCTTTTTTTACTTTCACTTTCACTACCATAATGGCATATTCTCAGACGCCAGTGAAGTGCGAGTAGCAGCCAAGCAGCAGAAGCAGATGAAGAGCATGAAGTGAGTGAGGAGATGACAGGAGACAGGAACGTGCAAGAAACTATGCGAGATATATTTTTTTACCTCTTATTCCCCCTTTTCTCTTTGTACTCTCAGCGCCTACGAAGTTTGGATTCACCTATTATTAGATCCTTTCTCGCTTTCCTTTTTTGAGTTTTTATAGGATGGTGCCGCTTTCTACACCAAGACTCTTCTTGCTACTTGCATCATTTGAGTATCATCATCACAGAGTTAGTAATCGTAATATCTAATAGTCATAGAATTTTCCACCTACGACGACAGCCGTGTAGTAAAAAAAGGCGATGAGCTTCCTTACATTCTTCTTCGTCCTATTTCTCTTCCATACAGTAACATAAAAGGTAAGAAGAGACGAAATATTTTTTCCACAGTGTCTATGTCCTTTCTCTTTTTACTTGGTTCCTTGGCTTTGTAGTTGTAATGCTTCTATATTCGGTTGTAGGGAGTTTTTTACTATATTCTCGTTTCCTTTGTGCCTTCCAGCGATCTGTTGGCAAAAAACAGACAAAAGGATCTAAAGATAAAAAAGATGAGCTGACTCACTTTCCTTCGACTTGTGTACTACCACTGCTTTTTGAATAGTGAAAAGAGCTGCCATCATCATCAACGACTACACACAAAGTTTCTGGTACTTTACTCCCAATTACTTTTTTTCAAATGCTTCTACATCCAATATCTTAAAGTCATAGTATTTTTCAGTGTTTTAGTACGTAGAATTTATCTTTTTTTATTTCTATTTTAAACTTAACTTAGTTAGTGCACTATATACAATGACAAACATTTTTTATCTAGTTTAACTTTAACGAAAAGCAAAGCACATTGGAGCTGACGGATTATGGAAGTATAGTGATTTGAAAGCAAATACATGACACCACATATGTACCTTTCAGTAGCAGATGAAAAGGACCAGTAGCAGAAAGGAGATTAAGATTAAAAAAAGAATCAGGGAAAAATGAAGCAAATAATAGCGGGTTGGATGTTGGCAGCAACAACACCAGCTATAACACAGAGTAAAGCAGTCCTTACTCCAACCCTTCCAAACTAGTCAAGAATATTTTTGAAAAAAAGAAAGAATGGTCACACCAGTTTGCCAGAAAGTGTGGTAACTTTCTACATACAAGTATTATGAAAGAGTATGTATTTTTGTGATATGCATGGGACATTATTATTACATGTGTCTACGTGAACGAACTACGACGTGTGTCTTTCTTTAAAAAATCCTTATGGTTTTTTTTGTGTGTGCTAAGTTGAAAATGTATCTTGTACATACGGCTCCCTCCTTGAATACAAGAATATACGCCTTTTCACTACACACAAAAGATAAAAGGGAAAACGGAATTTTTTGTGCATGTCTGTTTTTAGGGCTAAATAAAAGTGAAGGAGAGAAAGTCGAAGAAAAAGCAAAAGGGACTCAAAAGAAAACGAGAGAAAAAAGCTGGAAGGAGAGAAGGCTGCTTGCATATGTAAAGAAGTAAGAAAAGATGATCTTGATGATGATCTGGTAGCAAACTTGGTGAAGTAATACCAGCAGAAAAAAAAGTATGGAAATAAAGTAAGTATAAGTTAGAATAAGTAGTAGTAGTAGTAGCAGTGGTAGAAGTAACAAGACTCGCTTCAAAAAAGTAAGTCAATGTTGAATGAAGATGTGTTTCTATGATCTTCTAACAAGAGAAGATGAGATGAACCACAGGATATTATCTCTTTCTCTCTTTCCTAGCCTTTTGGATAGAGTTATATCCAATGAAGATGAAGATGAGGAGGCAAAGTGGCAAGATGACAGCTTATACTTGGGGAAAACTTTGTATAAATCCCAAATATACAAGTATATCGAGTTAGTTTATAGATAGGTATAGATAGGCATACACATCTGCACATTATTTTCGTGGCTTTTGTTACAAGTTTATAATGTGGACTTGACTGTTAATGTATAGAGCACAGGACAGCTTTTGAACAAGACGAAAGTAAAGAAAAGAAACGCACAGGCAGATATATTATACCGTCCTCTAAATATATTCATAGTCTACAAAATAGCTTTCCTTTTCATATTTGTATGCTTTAAGAGTAAAAAGCTCATAATATCATAACTTTCATCATCATCACACGCTCCTGTTGCAGTTTTTTTACTTGTTGTAGAGTAACATAGTGTGCTGCTGTGGTGTACGGAGAAAATGTGAGTATAAAATAGAGACGTAAAGATAGGGTAAGGACTACCGACCGAGGTCCGTAATAATCAGAGAGAGAGAGAAAGGACTAGGACCGACGTCGTCAAGCTTCAGCTCCATCCACGAACCTGCCACCGTTTTCGCTTCCAGCTATATTTTTAGTCCTGTCAGTCTGACTACTGAGGAGAGAACATTGAGCGAGCAGGTAACTGGCTGTGAATCTCCTTTCCTGTCCTGACTACTTTCTCTATCTTATATTTATTACTGCATGATGACACATATCTTTACTGACAGCTAGTTACATATAAACCTATTCAATCCTCATATAAAACTATGTGCAAGTACATTCTGTATATTCATATTTATGTTCATGTATTAAGTGTTATAATGTCCATGTGATATACAACGCAGACACACACATACACATACGCTCAGGCACATAACAAAAAAAAGTCGAAAAAAAGCGAAGAAGCTTTCACTGGAACATCAAGGAGAGATCAAACATGTACAGCTATTGGATAGACTACAAAGCATGTTTATAGTGTTACATTATATTATGATGATATGATGCGAGTAAATTCATAACAAGAGTGAACAACATGACATTTCCCTTGATATCGTGTGAGATTAGTTCATCTTCTTCAAACAGGAAAAGCCTTCATCGTTAAAACGTAAAAGAAATGCCTATCTGTCTGGTTTTGTCGTTCTCTTTCCGAATACCTACAGATATATATTTCCACTATGTTTAGTAAATGATATAGTAATGTAAGTTTTTTGTAGATTTATAATGACTTTTATTGATAAAGTGGAGTGTATAGGTATATCTACTGATGGAGGATTGTGCTTCATCAGACAAATACCATCACATCATCTCTTTTTGCCACGCTACTACCACCAAAAATAATCATTACCCAGTACAGTTACTTCAGAAATAATAATTGGAAGTTAGCGGGTGACATATTGTATAGGGGCTTCTTTCGTTTTTTTCTCGTTTCTCGCTTGCAAAATCCGAGGAAAATTAAAGAATAGACAGGACATACAAAGTTTTTGGAGGCAATGGTAATCAATACTAGATTAGGAAAGTGTTGTTGGTGGGGGTATATGGCATAGCTCACGTACAAACTTTCTACATGTGTATCTGTGTCTTGTGGTGCATGTAATATTTAGTACTATTATTGTGCTCTCTGTAAAAAATCAAAAATCAAACTTGTTTGCGCAATAACTCTATTTCGGAAACAAGAAGAAAGAGTTTGAGTAAAAAGAAGAAATCAAAAGTTCCCTGTCGCGCTTTTGGAATATTACATCAACTTGAAACTTCAATAAATAATTACTTTCTCTTTCTTGCCAAATACTTTTCAAACTAACTTTCCATTCGAGAATAACTGAGTGAGTGAATGGAACAAAAAATTATAATGGTCACATGTATACGCACACACTCATAGGCAATACATAAATAAGTAAATAGGCATATATTCTACCACGAAATGTGTTTATAGACAAGACAAGACTCTAGACTCAAAATATAAAAAAACTAAAGTCCAAAGAAATCTACTAGTTTCACCACATTTCACTATTTCACCAACGCCGTTTCAAACTTACTGGTTTGGAAGTAAAGAAGAATGCCAGTAAGAAAAAGGCATTAAATTGTAGGTAGACGTTTATACAACAACATACACTACACTCATGCATACAAGTTGACTTTTGAGACAAGCTGCTAACCTGTCCGCCTGCCAACTACTTGTAAGACGTACGACAGCAGCATCGCATCAGAAGAAGACGAGACGAGTGGAAAGGAAAGAAACGATTTTAGAAGAAAAGGGAACAAACCAAGGCAAATACAAAACACCACAATAAATGCGATGTGTGGATTGAAGAATAGCAAGTCAAAAAACGAAGAAGGGGGAACATGGAGAGAAGAAGAAGAAGAAAAAAATTTGAGACCATGCAGCAGCCAGAGAGCAGCAAGTTGATTCCATTTTGAAAGTGAAAGAGAGAAAAACACGCATCGTCATAGAACAAACTAAAATATCAAGTTCAAGTCTCCGCTCCTTTTTCCTTTTCCATTAAGTTCCCTGTGACTCCTTTCTTTGGAGCTGAACTACTACATATACTCTACACCTTACTACCTACATCACATGACACAAACGCAAAGAAGCTATGAGAAGTACAACCATTCAACTCCCAATCTCCAAGAAATTATATGCTACGAAGAATACAGGAGTCGATATATAGTGCCTGTATTAAACGCGGGACAGAACATAATACCGAAATAGTGAAGGAGACCAGTTTAGAAACTGGTTAAGTTACTTTTTGCTCTAGGTAGATTCTCTTGGAGAAAGTCCGTACTTTCTTATTCCTTTCCGGTTTCACTTGCTTGACTGCATGTCTTCATGCCCATGCATATGCGATACATATATTCACAATAATGAGCTGAGCAAAGGCGAAGGTATGTTTGCTTCTGCGAACCAAATGTAATAATCCTTTACTTAGCTTTAAGGCAAACTCTTATTCCTCTTTTCTCTCTTTTAAATGATGCACCTTAACTTGTTTTCAGCTACGTATATCACAATTTACTTTGCATCAAACCAGCTCCAGTTTTCTTGTAACATGTACAATTTCAAAGTTTTTATACTGTATCGTGTGATCTGTCTGCATTCCGCATCGACTGAGTGAGTTCCTTGTGTGAGTCCTGACACAAAACATGTCGCTGTCGTTCATGCGGTCGCAGAGGTGGTGGTGTTGGTCTCTAGTTGTTCTAATAAGTTTCCTCATTTCTGTTTACAGGAGTTTTCCTCTCATAAATACCAAGAGCATCATGTTGGCTCTAGACACATACCACACATATACACGCATGTAGTGCCTAGTCAAACCAAGCTGTGCAATCAGATGAGTGCTATTCCATTACATTGCCTTTAGTATCAATAGCGCAGGATGATTATGATGGTACACAGCCTTTTCTCTTGTTATAAAACTTCTTCTAGCACTGTTGCTGTTTTAATGTTGAATGTCTACTGGTTTTTGTTGGGTATTGTGCTTTAACCACTTTCCCTTTTGCCATTTATTTTACTCGTTGATAGACTAGTTTGACTTTCCTCCTTTCCACTTTCCCCTTTCTCGTACTTTTGTAGAGCTGCATGGAGCAAGTCTAAAACTATGCAGCATAGTCTCTGAGAATTCCCGGTAGTCTACTAGTTCTAAAACGGAACCATTTCAGGGAAAGGTGAGTTGGTGGTGGTGGTGGCTAAGAAAAAGATGAAGAAGAGGTGGTTGTAGAAGCACAAGTAGCACAAACTACCACAATTTCTGCCTTCACATTAATTTTACTCTTCCGTCGTCCGTGAGTGCTAGTAATAATACAGAAACAGGCTAGTAATGTTTTCTATAAGAGGACTGCTGAGTTCTCTACAAGCAGCATACATACACACACACTGCAAAACGAAGCCAGTAACTAGTTCACCAGTGGATGTACATAAATCCCATAGATTACCTAACTAACTCTTCCTATTTCACCGGAAACCGAATGAATGACTAGCAGCAACAACAGCAGCAGGACTGCAAGAAAAACCGTCCTCTCATCTAAGGCTCTACTAACCAGTCAAACAAACACAAGAAAAGGCATCTAGACTTGAGCTGTACATATATACACCAATGCGGATTCAGAGAGACACTGGCAAAAACTATAGATAACTCAGAGCTTATACAATAGTACTGAATCCAAATTTCCTCGTCAGCCCCGCTTCATTTCCTTTTACTTTCTCTCAAGTGCCTTTTCTTGCTTTCTATATTTTATCTAACGGTAAATATCCACCTTATTTCTACACCCAAGCTTTCTGGCCACTTTCCCTTTTATACAGATGTCATCAATCCAGACGATTGTGATGGATAAAGCGACTCCCATGACTTGCATCGTCTCTGAAATTGGAAGACTTGCTCTAAGGACTTTCGCTGGTTTAAAACACGGTCCATTGACGGATCTTCAGTAATAGTTTTCAGTTAAGTAGAACCATATATAGTCTGTCGGTTATATCTATACTTACAGCTCATAAAATATAAAAGGAGTTTTTCATGAAACAAGTGAACGTAGAAGACATCTCACCACAACTACGTCGTAAATTGACGTTTAGCTTGTACGTAAATGCGACGTAAACACAAAGATGCTACTTCCCTCAGTTTTGTTTATGTTTACTTGGTTCCATAAGCACGCATACAACTGTACGTTCACCACGAAAATATAGGTATGCCTATTTATTTATCATTCAAGGTCTCCCATTCTCTCCTTTAGATGCAGTTTTCCTTTCTTGAAAAGTGAAACTTTCCACACGCACGAGAGCAAGTCCCTCCCAAAAACATCCATCCCATCTTTTTCCAAAATTTTAGTCACAGACCTGAAGGCTGTTCTACGATAATGCTTTCCCTCTCTCAAATTAGTAAGTGGTGAGTCTAAGTAGAAGTAATAATCATTTTCTTTCCAATTTTGTGGAGGATTTAGATATATTCGAATCAATTGATTTAAAAGAATAATATTCTGTTTTACTTCATACAACACCAAATAAAAGTTCATTAAAACGAGTGATGCAAAATCAAGAATAAAGAAACACAACTGTATTTACTTCTGTGCCTATCTAATTCATGACATACCACAAACGCATTTTAGGTCTTCCTCAAAACAAAACATTCATTCCAAAATGTAAAGCGTTTGTACAAAACTAAAATCCCTGTTCACATTATCTTAGTACACTTCATGGACCATTTTACATTTACTGCATCGGCCATACGTTCTGCATTTTTATAATAAAATTTTATTGCAAATTTCAACAAATGAAAGAACATAGCATGTTAAGTTTGATGAATACACTCATCAGAGCAGCATCATACACCATACCTTCTTCCTCTATGCGCATAAATCCACCGGCTGAATACAATGAAAATGAAATAGCTTTTGTTGCTGATGTTTATGATGATAATGCGAATGAAATAATGCACACATTACTCCTCTCTAAAAACCCTGATGTTGCTGCATATTTGCTATTTATATAGGTATCTACATTCTACAAATTGTTTGGCCTGGCTGCCCATGCATTCGAGTAGAATGAAGCAGAGCTATCATTGAAGAATGGAAAAAAGAACAGAACAGAAGCAGCAAGCAAAGAAAGCCACACACACACGGGGCGAGTGAATAATAACCAGTAAAAAATAATAGTAACTGAGAACACAAAGAGCGCACCACTCCACGTAACGGCTTTAAATAAAAAGCGATATAAAGGATGAGCCAAAGCCAAAGCTATCTCTCGTCGCCGTGCCCCCTAAGAAAAGACAACAAACTACACAATATAATATATGTCCACACAGACACAAACATGCATAATAGCTAAACCAAGATAGATTCATAAAAATATCATTTTATAAAGTATCAAAATGTATTATAATGCAGTGCATAAGTGCGCTGTTACAAGGGAAAAAAAGGAGGAAGAAAGGGGAGAAAAAATATTCCTTGTTTCTCTTGGTCTGTTAATGCCCTATTCCTCTCGCTCTCATACTTTTTAAAGAGTAATGAATGACACTAGAGAGAGAACGGGAACAGGAGAGAGGGAGATAGAGGAGCCCTTTCGCCTTGAACTTTTCTCTTTTATTTCCACTTTCTCCTTCTACTCCGGTTCTCTGTGAAAATTCAGCTGTGTGGCGGCGTACAACACCGCATGCTGCTGCTCAAGTGAGTAGACTACATGAGAAACATGTACACTTGTTCTTGTTTTCATTGCAAAGCCTTCAAGGAAAAACGAGGTAGAACGGTAACGGTATCAACAGCAGCAGCAGCGGCACGATTGTTCAATATAAATATGCCTACAACTTTGTATATACCTTCATTTCCCATAACAATGTTCCTATGTCTGAAAACATGATGATCATGACCATGTGTGTGTACCTACCTCAAACACATAAAATAACAATATACATACTTTTACCTCATGTGTGTGAGAGCCTTGGTCTTTTCCTTCTCTCTTTTTACTCGTCGTATGTGTAGGTACGAAAAACGCTCATGATAATAGCAGTAATACCTTTGTAAGCCCTTCTTCTTCGAATCCTTCGCCCTTTCTCACAAGACTCCCATCTATTTCGAACGTGAACGCCAAAAGAGATAAACTATACATTATGTTGGGAACAACAGGAATAGCCAGTCAGCTACAATTCATACGATAACACATAGGAGCGGTAAAAGTAACAAAAAAATGCCGTGTGCATATATGTGTGTGTTATCCTGCTCTTTGTACGTTTCCTCTTTTTGGGTGAGTGAACCGATGCGATGAAACAAATAATGTTATTATTATATACACACATTATACACACACACACGGCCTTATAAAAAATACAAGAGAAAGTGAAATTCTTCTGAGCTGCTTTCTAGCGCGCTGCTATGATGCCAACACTGAATGTCTACAAATAACTAATATTATATCCAGAGAAATGGATAGACCATATTTATACAGATACATTGCCGCCGCTCTGTCTTCTATCACCGCCGTTGTTTGCTATCTAAATACAGAACACATTTTTAATGTTCATACACCTATACAAACTGTGATGGGATATATGTACCTATCTTTCTATCCAGCGATGAGAAGAACAATAACGAGGTTTGTTTGTATAATATGAATGTGTACACACATGTACCCAGTACCTACCTTAAATTATAGCTTTTTGTACGGACATTGTTTGCAGTGGTGATATGATGATACAGCTCAGAGAGCTCTACTCACTACTTTTTTTTCTACAAAATAAGTCCTATCTCTGCCGCTCTTGTTTATTTCGCTCTCTTTCTTTTTTTTCTCAGTAAAAGTCCTGCTGGTGATGTTTCCCATAACATAACATGATGCCATGATTCCCTACTGTTACTGCTACTTTTTTTT
>JAQFYG010004283.1:0-11229 GCA_034694325.1 Entomobrya corticalis | reverse complement strand
CATATTACAGTAGCATCTTACAAAAGAAACGTCGCAGCTCTATTCGTTGCATGATTAACTCCTGAGCGTAAAACAAATGCAGTATTAAATAAAATATTGTTTCTATTTACTTAATACATCTGAAAATGCTAATTTTTTCGCCTCTTACAGATACTGTTTTGAACAAAAATATTTAATATGATTTTCATTAATACTTGCAATTTATATTCCCTTAATATTTATCATTTCAGTTTTGAATTTGTCACTCACATTTAACAAAATCACTTTCATATAAAATATAAGACGCAGCAAAAAATGAGCTTAAAATTGAACTTAGAACCGCTTGAGCAATGTCACACAATAAAAATATGCATAATTTTTCATCGTGAGAGAGGTTAACTGCTATATGCATCCGGATTCACATAATTTGCTTTGTCGTATCTATAAAGACGAATATACGATAAAATGAACATCATCAAGATTAAATTTTAATATGTACGCAGAGTAAGATGCAACACATTTGCAAGCATTACAAAAGTATGCGTCGTTGTAAAAATGAATTAAATTTTCATAAGCACATATGAGTGGATAATAAAACTAATATCCATAGTATTTCCTTTTTTATGAACGTAATTTTACTGACGTACTCACTTAAGCCATTGTATGACTGATTTTCTCATTAAAGATGTTTTTTTTGCAACCACATAGGGAAACATTTGTTTAATTTGAATGTTTTTTCGCGGAAGGTGTAATTTCAATAAAACAAAAAAACAGTTGCATGTCATTATGGTGATTCAAGAATTTAATATTCAAAATATTCTCAAAAAAAGTCAGAGGATCGTGGAATAATCGCCAGTATGCACTAAATCACTCCGATATGGAGTTTGAGTTTGCTACAGATCAGTGAAGGTCAAATCATCGATTTTTGTGGTCCTTATTCGATGTTAATGATACGGAACCTAAGCGACATTTAAACGATTTTTAGATATGCTTGTTAAGTCTGAATTGATCTTGGACTTTGACACGAAAAAAATTTCTTACCGTACTTAACTGGTAATAATAGTTATATAATCGAAACAATATACAGTAATATGCTCAAAGCGTAGATGGTATGAAGTGTCGGTTTTGCATAATGTAATATTCTCCTGTAGTAAACTACCTTAAGAAAAAATGACCGCATGAGAAAGTAATTTCACAAAATAAACTCAACGATAAAATTATGGACATTTTAGAATATAATAATGCTTTGGAATTACAGAACAATAATTTTAAAATAAATAAAAAATGTAAATAAATATAAAATTAGCAGCCTAATGGAAATGGTGCTACAGGTATAGTGTTTTGAAGATAATATACGTAAAAGCTATTTGGAATTTTGATGATTTAAGCTTTTATCAATTAGAACCAAAATTCACCTTAGAAATGCTTATATTTTACGACGCAATTCTCAGAGATAAAATTTTGGTTTTGTTTTATAACACGTTGGTAAAACAACAGGATCGGTATGTTATTGCCCCTCTGCGGGATAATTGACGTCTGTCATTACATATGTGGTGCTCATTGTATGAGAAAAAAGTTCTGCAAGATATTGTTATACAAAAGAGTATTGTAATATACAAACTCTAATTTACACACTATATAAGCCACATGTATATTATTGCATATTGGTTTGAACATATAAGTATTATTATTAGTTCGTGCCAAATTACAAGTTCAATGCCATGCAATTAGCACGAATATAACAAAACACTTTATACACTTCTGAAGTTCAAGACCGTTACTTTAAAGCCTGGCAAAAGAAAACTCCAATATCGCGGGCTTAATTTGCACATTAGCTATATTGTTTTTCCTAGGTTTACCACACCAGCTATTTTGTTTTTCCTAGTTTTTCCACACCGGCTATTCTGATTTTACTAGTTATCCCACACCGGCTATAAACAATTTACTAGCTAGCATCAGCTATATTAAAAATCTCACTTTTTCAGAAGAGCGAATACTTCCCTATGTGTTGAATGGAAACTGCAGCTGCGTATTTTGTGAGTTTTTTTCCATAAAATGTTTGAAATTTGTAATAAGTTAACTCCTATGCAGCGTTATAGTTAACTAAATTTTTGTGATTTTAATGAGATACAGTTTAATATATCAAGTTCAATAAAACCAATTAAATTAATGTAAAGACATCACACAATTGCAATATCATAACATAACAGCTTGATTTGTATTGCCTGTTTTCCTTCTCTCTGCATCACAATGCACCATGTAATTGGTATCATTGTGTAGAGAATAGCATGGGCTTTCATACGGTTATCATATCTCAGTTTGTCCAAAAACGAAGATAGCTAGTAAAATCAGAATAGTCGTTGGGGAAAAACTAGGAAAAACAAAATAGCTGGTGTGGTAAATCTAGGAAACACAAAATAGCCGATGTGCGAACTAAGCCCGCGATTTTCAATTTTGTTGTGCCAGACGAGTGCCGTATCTAATGCGGTCTCCAACCGTTAAATTCCACATGTATTCATTTCTGACGTTTAAATTACAAACCTAGGATCAGGGATACACTTACGTTCCCGTTATTCACAACTGCATCCGAAAAAACAGCACGTTGCGTGAACTACATTATACTTCTGTTATATTTTGAAAAAGTTCGAAAACATGTAATAAAACCCCCACTGCTAAGTAAGTGCAAACTTCCAGCATTTATTCTTTCGTAGTTTGTTATCCCAGAGAAGAAACGTCACACCGATGATATCACTAATTAAATAGTATTCGTTTCCGAAGACAAAAAGTCTCCTACGACGTTTTAGTTTTGCCATTTCTTAAAATTCGAAGAAAATGTTCATAGAATCTTTTGTTCTAAATTAGCATTCGGGAAGTATTCACAAGTAATATTTTTTCAGATGAAGCAAGAAAATGACGGAGACTCACGAAAAATTAAGTTATAAACAATATTTGCATTTTTAATAAACTGATTTCCCCAGAAAATTCATTCTATCCTTATTTCTCGAGTTTTGACAATCCAGTTATATTGCAAAATGATTCCATACATTCAACTGGCTACAATCAAGAAAATATTTTTATTGCTGATTCCATTTAGTGCAATAGTTCCAGTGTTCACATAAAAATCGTCAAAAAATAATTTACGCAATTGCTTGAAGTCAGCATCTTCGATTGTGAATATTTTAAATGCAATAATTTAAAATAAACACGATAATAAATAAAATAATTCTGAAGCTAGAGGTTTATTACATTTTGCATTATATTGCGATCACACATATCGCACATGTCAATGTGATGAAATAATAATTATATTTATTGGAAGTCCATATACATTAGCAATTCAAATCAATGCATTTGAAAGAAGTAAGGAACAGTACTAAAGTCGATATTAACTTTGATACAGATTGATAATTTAAGAACAGTTGCTCTACATAATACATAAATTTAAATTTGTTTTAAAACGCTTTTGTGTAGTTTTAGCGGTGTTCTTCGTACATAATAGGTGTTTATGCTTGTTTACGGGAAAAGATGAAGTTTCTTCCAGTCTTTGAGTCAAAATAGCAATGTAGACACAAACTAGTGAATACAGCCGGTTAGGTTTTACAGACACGTGTAGGGCTATGAAAGAATACTAAGCTGTCAGTTTCTAAAAAAAATATAAATACGATCTCACTTTCGCAACACCAAAATCCTCCATAAGTCAAGATATAGCCCTCTAGTAGATGTCTGTATGTGTTGGACCTCTAGGAGTCAAGGGAGGTCAAAGGGTCACGAGGTTATTCTCATTGAATTCCCTGTTATTGAAAATCCCCATGTTCTAAGTTCAGTTGTCTGGCATAAGTCCGTGTGAGGTTGACCCCGTGCCCCGGTGGTGAATTGAGCGGAATTGTTCACGAGACTCTTCTCATTGTATTCCCCGTCATCATTAAAGTCAAAGAGTACTTACTCTAGCTACCGTGTAAGAACAAAGTTTGATGGACGAAAAAAATCGCAGACAATATACTAGATATGATGCAAAATTTAGGTAAGAAATTAAAAATTGTTTTAAAACTTTTAGAATCAATCTTTATTGATACCCAGTTAGTACGAAATAATTTTTTAGGCCTCTGCATTCGTGTGTTGTATAGTCCGGAATTTTAAAACTAGTTTCAATCAATACTTTTGAAGATGTTGCATGTTGCAGCCATAAAGAACTATGTAGGAACCTACTACCCGTATTTAATCATGACAGTACCAATTATGAAGAAATGGATAGGCGATCTTCAAGCCCGACAAAAATAACATCAGCTCTTCCAAGGCATTAACCGTGACTCCCTTCACGCATAAATTATTAAAATAACTGTTGTACTTGAACTTACTTTTAAAATATGACTTATATGAAATTTTGTAAGTTTTATTAAATTAAATCAGTGTTTAGTTCGTCGTAGCTTTTAAAATTTATCAACTATCATGTAGAGAACCTTGTGTAAGTCACAATTGCTTTCTAACTTACTGGTATCACATCATCTGCTGTTATAGTAATGTCGTGAAGCAGGCAAATATAACTATGTTGATGTTTTAGTCCTGCAATACATAATAATAAATTACTTTTAAATATTTTTTAGATTATTTATTATAATAATGTATCTATTCCGAAAATCTAGATATTACTAGTGCAAACAGTTGTTCTTTTATTTAAATTTCTGAATTTTTAGTAATTCAGAGATTATTGAGATCTTATTTATATAACTATATGAACACAAGTATAACGTCACACGATTCTCGCAGTTTGCTTAAACCGATTTATCACATTAAAAATTTAAAAAGCCAAACTACTAAAATGTGATTTGAATTGCACGAGGTTAGATTTAAATTTTACGGGATTAAACACAATTTTTGGGTTGACAATGATTATATAGAAAAAAACATTCAACTCTTGCTGTACTCAAACTAAATATTATGAAATTATATAAAGCTACAGAAAAACCATCAAAATGATGGTGTTATTGAATGGTCGATCCTACTTTGTGTAATCAATGTGTTTATGGATTTACATTTCAGTATTTCAGAGTAATATGAGCGATCTAAAAATGAAAACAATTCAGAAATATCTGGATATTTTACTTTATTTATCCTATACTCGGTCACACTTTTCCAGTAAAAATTATATATTTTATAAGCTAATTGAACAATGGTTACTTAATTTAATTATTCAGACTATTGTTTACTCTTGTCATTACGACAAAGCTCGCCAAATCCCTTAATTCCAATAAGCGCACAAACCAGAAATAAACTCTAATTGACATTTTGGCTTAGCAAAACATGTGTACATGTTGTCTGTAGGATCGACCATTATAAATGAAAGTTAAGAGTGTAAGAACTCTTCTCAACGCACCCCCATAAGCATGCTGAGAACGCAAAAAGCACTCTCCGTCAACACGACAAAAATACATGCATTTCTGTATCTACAAAAACTCCCTCTGAGGAAATTAATTGTTTTGATAGTTAGTATTGTAGTTAATTAAATTATATCCATTAGCATTTGTTATTTCAAACAACGAAATTCCGAATATTGTATCAATTTTATGATTCAATGCCTACATTTTGTCTGATTGTCAGTTGAAGTGAAAGTTCATTTTCGTACTTACGATTAGTTACGTGTTATTTTGCTCGGTGATCTACTTTTAAGGCGATTGCTATACCAACTCGTTCTGAAATTCAGAAAAATCATGAATGTACCTTACATGACGTCGTAGTTGAACAAGTTGGAATGAAACACTCATTTTCCAACGTGTCTGTTACCAAACAATGTTGGTTAGCTTAGAATTGATTTACTTAAGAACTTCTAGTTGAAATGTGAAGATAATTTCCTTTGGGTTAAATGTTCATACAGGAAGAAAAGAGATAGCAAATATACATAGACAAAAAACGAAGACAATAATAATTTCATCGCCAAATTACGTGCAACTGTTTTATTATATTTAAAGGGAAGCCAACAAAAATCCACGTCAATTGTAACCGGTTTCATATATGTATACTTGTAAATGTTAAAGCTGTGCTGTCAATTTTTGCCAGACGTAAGTATTTTCCATTGGTAAAGTCATTCCTCCTTTTGTCTCTCTTAAAAGGTTTTTCGAGTTTTTGTTTTCCCTTCTTCTTAAAAAGCGTCTTTTGCCTTAGATTTTTTACACTTTTACTTACTGGTACTCCTAGATTAAAGCTATTCGTTTTGTATCATCTGCGTTAGTCTGACTGTTTTTGTTTTGTTAAAGGTTTTGTTCTTTGTAAATTATAGTGCTTCTCCAAGTGAAAGTACTGGGGGAAATAGCTGACAAGTAAACAAAGTAGGAGTGTATCAATTTGTCTTTAGTATGTTTTAAGGAGCATTTATATGCTAAATTTAAGACTTGAAATTTAAGTGTCATTTTAACTGTTTTAGCTCGAAAGTAACACGAGAAAGCTAGTCTGCGCATTAAACTTTCACATTTTGGAGGAAACTATGTTGCAAAACTTTAAATTTATAAGTTGTTTGAATGATTATTATTTGTTTTAGTTACGTTCAAAATAAAAAGATAGCATTTCCAACAAAGTTGTTTTGTTATCTCTTTAGTCTTGTTTTCTATTAAAGTTATAACTACTTTTAAAATAGACAACTTTGTTTGAGAATTTTAGGATTTTATTTTAGAGTGACAGAAGGAGGGTTCCGATTCATTTATGTTAAGATACAGCAACATCATGCAAAAAGGATGTCAGTTCTTATTGGGTTATTTATCAGCTTTATCGCTAAAGTAGATAAAGTAATATTAATTATGTCATTTTAATTGACTTATATTATATTTGTATTATTAAATCATGTTACAATTTTGATATTTACATTTTTTGTCGTAATATGAGCATTCATTGACGAAATGACAACCTGTTGTTTTTATCTTTCGGCACACGGCAAAAGAAAGTTGAAACGTTTATTTGACCTACAAAACAGCTACCAGATTAAACTTTACGTTAGTTGGTACTACAAATCATAAAAAATATCCAAAATTTTGCATCTAAAGCTTTAACAATCAGTCTGGTACCAGGGGGTCAGATTCAACCCCCCTTTTGGGGGGTCAAATTTAACCCACCGGGGGTCGAATTCAACCCCCCTTCCATATTTAATTAAAAGAGGGGTTGAATCTGACCCTCCAGGAGGTTGAATTTGATCCCCCTTTTGCGTTTTAATAAATAACTAAGACGGTCAGATTTTAACCCCCGGAGAATCAGATTTAACCCCCCTTTTAATTACAAAAACAGTTTTTATTGCATATTTTTATTAGTAAAGGATATTGTTAAGGTTAGGTTCTAGGATAAAACTTAAAACTCTATAAATTATATTTTTTGAGAAATCAAATTAATAAATACTTGACCTTTGGAATTTTGTAGCTCAAAAATCTACCAGAGGATATTTTTTTAAATTTTTCAGTAATTAGAAGTGTACAGTTGCTACAACATATAGTTTTTACAGCACCCCCTTTTGCACCGTAAGTGAATAAAGAATGAAACAAAAATCGATGCAATGTTTAAAAAATACAATTTGGTACATAAAAATCCCAAAACATAAAACATGGGATGATGAAATTTTTTCAATCTTTTTTATTTTCGATAAAACTCCTATATCAAATTATGCAAACAGGAAGCTCGAAAAAGGTTGAAAAAAAGTCTCTTACCAATTTGTGCAAATGAGCAAGATAAAACAAGAGATGAGAGCTTGGCGATTCACGTTACAGTATTAATATTAGTAGCTGTACGCATAATCTAAAACGTCGGTAAGCTGTATATATATTTTTGCCTTGTTTCGGTGCCATTAATTATAATTTTCAGCTCAAAGCCTAATATCAGTAGCTAAAGATCAGTCATACTTTTTATTAATAGGAGAAATAAAGCTACATATACTAGATCAGCAATGTAATAAATTTATTCGACATATCATAGCAACATTTGAGAATACAAAACAAGAAAAAAATTTTAAAAAAGAATGTAAATGCATCTAATAACTTTTAGCTAGTCTTTCAGGATAAACATATTATGTTACAATCTATTAAATTTGCAATATTAAATGATGCTGTGGTAGTTCACATAAATCTTTCAAAAAATCAAATAAAATTTACTGGGACATTTTATCTGTAATAACTGTATTTTTGAATACATGTTTCAAATCATAACAAGTTTTAAAAACCTTGTAACAAGTTGTTGTGAGAAATTGTACTCGAATGTTAATTGATTATATTATACACACTTTAGATTTAAGTATAATAATTTATACAAATACCAGATAACCAGGCTTTCAGCCAAATAAAAAAATATAGTACTTAAAAAGTAAACGAAACCCGATCCTAACAATGCTGTTTGTTCTTTTTGTAATAAAACTTTAAATTTTGGGTATCACTTCAACAACAGTAGAACAAATTAGGTCTTGATTAAACAGAATTTAAAAAAAGTAAAATGGAATTTATCTGTAGTTCCATACGTCGGATATTGACAGGGAACAATATTAAATGTACTTTTGTTTAGATTATGTATCCGTTTAAATAATTACATTTGAAAAGAAACTAACCAGAAACCATTTATCTGAGTTTTTTACAAAGTTTTACCTGCTTGACATGAAATGAATACTTCCCCTTACTGACGTTTTCAAATTATATGTTTATTAATGAGTAGAACTCCATTGACCTTAGCTTACCTTTCACTGTTATTTGTTTCTACAAAGCTATCAGAAAAAATGTTGGCGTGTTATCCTAGCAGTGTTCAATGCTGCTGTTACAGGTAGAATTACTTGAGTCGATTATAAATAGTTATAAAGGATATGATAATGAGGTTACTTTATACAATGTAAAACAATATAAACATATTTTGTTTGTTAGCTTTCCATTACTACGACAATGCAAGACATTGGGTACACACAAAAACCTAAATACGTGTTATGTATGTTCATAAAATAAATTTTCAAGACCAAAATAAAGATATTTAAAAAAATGTATTACATAAAATCGAAATCCAAAAACTTTCATGAAGAGAGTTAAAAAGTACATATTATAGATCGTGAGTTGACGTGCATTTTAATAATTTTTATAAAATAAATTAATAACAACCGAAGATCCAAACTGAAAGTTCTCCAAACATGTTTACATAACGAAATAGTCAAAATGCAAGCTTTCTGTAAAAAATGGAACATATCACGTAGCGTCTTGTTCAATAAATTTGTAGCAAAATTAAAACGTAAGCTGTGATAAAAGCAAACTCTTGCGTACCTCATTAATAAACTTTTTCTAACTTCACAAGTAACAATCTGCTCGCACAAAATTCACATCTATCCATTTCGATAGTCCTGCCCAAAAGAACGCATAATGTGTCGGCAATTTTATCCAGAAATTTACATAATGTGTGCTTCTGGGCTAGTTAAATTTGAAATTATGTCGCTGAAAGAGTATTTCCGAAATAAATCAAGGGTCTCGTAACTTTTAGCTGACTTTAAATCAACTGAAAAAGATATCTAACCAACTAAATTACATACATGCAATCCCAAATTTCGCCCTTTCTCTTGATAATATTCATCTAATTCTTTATTTCAATTTATGCAAATAAGATGCGAATTCTTTATTTTTATTGAAATCATTAACGTACCGGCTTCATCGCCCATTTAACTATATTTTCAAAAGAAATAAAATTAAATGACTAGAATCAGTAGCTTTAATTAAAGTCTATATACGTAATGTGTTTGCATGTAGAGTACGCTATAATGTTATTTTTGCCTAATTTAAGCAATAATTCCGATACACAGATATCTTCGGCTCTCGATCTTAGGTGCCCATAATATATGAAGGGAATGAAACGTCAAAAGAGTTTTGCGCCAATTAAAAAGATGCCAAACAAAGACAGATGTAAAAGATGTTCATATATGACTAATTGTTCGCAATTATTCATGAGTAAAATAGATATTTTATATTAAGAGTATCTCACTTAATATTTTAAAAAGTGTTTACACACATAATTAACACGAATTTCAGACACATACCACAGCACAAATAAATCTTGGATGATTATGACTTAATGACAAATACGTCAGTAAGAAAGAACATTCTTGGCGACTTTGGTCTAAAGCGTAAGCTATAAATTTCTAAGTAAAATTAAAACTGTAAATAAAAGGTAAATGTGCAATTTTTCATTAAAAACATAAAATCAAGTCGGTGGCCAAAGAAGTAAGGTATTTATTGGAAACATATTTGAATCTGATTTCTGACGGATTTCATAAATGCATCACTGTTGAATTGCATTGAAGTCGCGAAACATCAAATATTTTTTCCCTTACAAGCAATAGCTTTATCTTGCAAATCGAGTGGGGAATTGAAATTTATGTCAATTATTGTTTGAAATGCATAAACTGCATGAAATAAACGGTGGCCTCTGGTATGGAAAAAAGAAGCAAAGTAGATCTTGTTGCAGTCGTAACGTCAGCGCTAGCAATGCACAAGAGACTACGCATGCATGGTTGCATGGTTGGCCGTGACTGCTTGGTGCTTACCTTTGCCCATTGAACGTTTGTTTTAAATTTTTACGACCTTATCAAAGGCGTTTGGGATAGAAATTAACACCGTTTCATTCAACACATTTCTTCCCCATTTGATATCCCGGAAAAAAACTTGTAAAAATCGGGTTTCATGGATATGAGGTTAAGTCAGTTAATCTTTGATTTCCCCAAAAATCCCCAAAAACATAAAACAGATTAAAAACTCATTAATATGTTTTTAAGGATGAAAATGTCGTGTCTATTTTATAAGAGGATAATAAAAAGATAAGTGATAATTAAAAGCATGACTTTGATTGATTCTTAGGATACTGACGCAGTTGCTAGTCATAATCATCAGTGGTAAATGAAAATTAACAGCACTTTAAATGGTGGTTATAAACACGTTGCACTTTTTGTGGTTTTCAATTGTAAAGAGCATTTACCTACAATTGTAAATGTAAAACCTATGTAGCTTTTAACTCATTCGCTAGGACTGGATATTCAAATGTACGGTTAAATTAAGGACAACCACGTGAACGAACAACTGAATGTACGGATAAAATGTACTGCCTAATTGTTACTGTGCATCTGATTGTACGAGTAAAAAATTTCCATTTGTGTGGATGGTAACTAGATTGTACAGGCAGTAAAATGAATTTGCAATGTGATGGCAACTTGATTGTTCAGTACTTTTACTGGCCAGCTACGTTACTGGCAAATATTTTGTACGGTTT
>JAQFYG010004282.1:0-11229 GCA_034694325.1 Entomobrya corticalis | reverse complement strand
ATGATTATTGTTCTTTACTGCAGAATCGTAAAACCGCTTGTAAAATTTAAAAGGAGTGTAACCCATCCTTATCAATATTTGTTCATTTTTTACTTCTTTTATTGAGCGTTTTACATATTTAACAAAAGAATAAATTTGATGGAAACACGAGTGGCGAAAATGTGTAGTTCTACTTTATACACTTTGATGGAAGAATAAACACCAGTAATTTGATTTTAATGCGGAAAAGTCGAGTAGAAAGGTTGGAAATTCCCTCCCACACTCCTGCAACAAAATATTTCGACACTGGCTACTTTCAATTTTACACTTTCTCTTTGTGTTTACACGGAGAAAGTTTCTGATTGGATGATGCGATGGTCGCCCAAAATTGGGAAGAATGAGAGCAAACTATGCTATTCAAAAGCACTCACACAAACACCGACACATCATCCGTGGATTTTTCTGTTTTAATAATAAGTAGTATACTTTCACTTTTGCACGGATGGATATCCAATAATAATAACACAACAACGTGCTATGAATAGTTATATGTCGTGTACGTTGTTTTGTAGAGGAGGAAACTTCGCGGTAGATCCATGTCCGTATTCGTTTAACTGTAGTGTATAGTGAATGGTTTTTAAATGGAGTTTGATCGATTCCTCTTAAACAACAAGCAATACTAGTGGATGGAGTTCTAGAGTCGCGGAGACAGGTCAGCTGCGGCAACAGCAACAAAATACTCCAGAACTCCAGAATAGTCCGCACATATATTCTTGATAGGTTTTCTCTATAAATTTTATAGATTCCAGGAAGATGTTTGTGAGATGAGAGAAAGGAAGAAACGAAACAAATTATGATGATGGGACAAACATGCCAACTTTAATGTTGATTTATAGTCTTCTCTTCTCGTTTTACATGTATTTGTGAAAAGCTGTATTCTCGGTTTACACGCCCACGTACATGCATATCTAACTGAATCTCGGTTCTTCCACTTGCTTTGAAGAAACGATGCAGACAATATGTATGTTTTACCGTGTAAAACCGTCATAAAATTAACCTTTTGTAAATGCACAGGATGTTGATCGGATCGTATAATTAATTTTTATTCAGACTTTTCTGTTCCTTGTTTGTTCATCAAAACGATTGCGAGTTTGCCAAAGAGTAGCAAGTGTAATTAATACTTTTATGTCGTTGCAGTTTAACGATCACAAAAAAACACAAGCTTTTATGAGCTCTCTCGGAATGGTTCGTTCTTTTTCATCTGAGATTATTTATTGCGTTTCTCAAAGAAGAGGAGGTGAAAAGGACAGATAATTTAGTTCACACAACTCCTTCCAGTCTAAAGTATCCATTTATACTGCGTTAACCCTTTGACAATAAAAGTTTCATGGACATGGAAGTCACTAAACTACGCTATATTTATGACGACTTTTATTGTTCAAAAAAATAAATTACATTTTTGGGTTTTAAGCAGCAAAAAACTGCTTATGAGGTTTATCTTTTTGTTTGTTTTCGTAAGGTACAAACAATCCAGAGAAGAGGTTAAAATAAATATATAGTGAAGTGAAAAAGTCATAACGTCAGTCTTGTTTTCCTAGAATTCTGAACTGCAACTGAAAATTCTGAAAAACCTACGAGCTCACAGCAAAGAACACGAAAGCGTAGCATTAATATTTATGAGAAATCTTCTCTTTCGCAAAACTTTAGATGCGTTTCCTGTTACAATATTATAATGCGCATCTTTTTGTGTTTGTTTATAGAAAAGGATGTATCAGAACTCAAAAGGTAACCACAAGTAATTTCAAAAAGCAATCACTTGAAATGAGTATGCTTCATGCTTGAGTACCATTGAAAGCACTAAGTATGTACTTTCGTGGTTTATCTTTTGAATTCTTTTGTCTTTGGAACATCCTTTGTTCTTGTTATTAATGAGGACATTTTATCAATGAACCCTTTTATTTCAGATGGAAGTAGCAGTAGCATCAAAGCACCCACTTTTACCGCAAAAACTTTTATTAACAATTCATACAAACATAAATACACCTGTACTAGAAAAGTTTTTCGGAAACATCACAGAACTAACACACAAACTGTATTCATAAACCACGGTCGTAGCCGGAAACCACACAAAAGTTGTAGGTATTTCTCGCTGTTAAAAAATCTTCATTATTTATAAAAACCGCTGTGTGTCATTCAAACGCCTAGACACGTGCTGTCGATGATTTATGAATATGTTGATGAATATGTGAAGGAACAAAGGACTTGGAAAAGATGTTATGACACTTCCAGACCACAATGTAACCACAGACAGAATATGAATATATTTACATTGATAGCAGTGCAACTTTTATGAGAATGTTGGCTTTTTCTTCGTTTTTGTTTACTTTTGCTGCACACAATTTTTCAAAAAACAAATTTCGTGGTATGAAGTAAAAGTAGGCGTGACGAGAACTGCAATACACGGATCGATCGATTGCAAATAACTTTTGCATGGAATGTCTGCTAAGTCATTGCATAACCGTTCTTTTACGTAACAAGTAGGCTTAAAATTCTATTCCTAAACCTAATTGTTTCTACGAGTTCTTTGCTAAATAGAACATGCACAAACTTTTATTATGTACCGATTTAACAGCAATGTTTTTTTCACAGTGGCAACGTCTCTTTTTTGAAAAATTAACGCAAAAACAATGGCACAGGCCATGTCTGATAATGGGTTAAATCGTAATCAAGGCCTTCTCCTCCTTTCACTTTCCTTTTCTCCCTAGACTTCACTCCTCAAGGACAACTTGGCTATTAGCCGATTACTGCCATTATTACATCACAGTTTTTTCCTCCGCTCCACATGCTTTTCTTCACTACCGGTTCATAGTTACTATTCATTTGCCAATGTTTTGTCTCTGAGCCAAGACACCATATCACCACTTACAACATTATTTGATCACTCCTGTCTTGTTCTATTCACCTCCACTTTCCACAAAGATTACTCTCTCACTGCCTACTTCTGTCTTACAAAAATTCCAAAGACGAGATACGCCATTATGTTTTTATTATACTTTGTTCCTTCCAGAAACAAAAAAATATACCCTTTTTGGTTCTAACGACCATCATTGCTTTCACTACACACCAATGTTACTACTTCGTTCACAATTTTAAAAAACCTTACATTGTTTCTCCAAAATTATATGATTATCATCGGTAAGTACCAGTTACATTTACACCCATATCAGTAGTAAAGACTCCGAGGAAGAGACAGTGTAGAAAAGGACGCGTGTTAGTCTGTCTGTGCCAAGTTGACGGCTACTACTACTTGTTTCAGATGTTAAAACCCCAGCGATCTCCCTGTCACACACAACGAAAGGATGAAAATGTGCTGTGTGAAGTGTCGTAACACAAGTCTTCCCTCTCTTTTTCAACATTATACTAACTTCACTTGACTTCACTTACAACCACACCATCAAAGGAACAAAGAGAAATAAAAGGTGTGAAGAAAAAGCCAAAAAAAAATCCGAAATTCTTTGCTGTAGATCCTATGCTCTCCAATACCACCGCTTATACGGGTCTAGGATATTAATAATATTGCAGACGACATCATTCCAGTCCGTATTCAACATTCAACACCACCGCACACATTCCCAGTTTTTTCCCTTCTTGTTCTTGTCTTTATTCGTCTTATTAAGTGTGTCTACTTTCTTTAGTAATATAATCGAAAATTCTTGTTCCGTTCCTTTATTCATACGAACATTTCATTCAAAAGAAACTTCTTTTTCTATTACTTTCTTCTTAAGTTTTATATGTAAAAGGAGGGGAGACTTCAGAATATTTTTAATCTAAAAGCTTACACGTAACTGTCGTTTAACATTAAAAATGTACATCTACCCCAAGAACAATATTTCCTTTATGATGCTAATATGTAATACATTAACGGTCTAACTTAAAATATGTTTTAGCTTAGAACTTGCAATTGCAACTATCTCAAGTAACTGTTTCTTTTAAGTGTGTGCGCTCTATCAGGTTCTCAAGAAAATATAATATTCTTTTGCACACACCACTCACCAAAATCTAACCTGAAATGTATACAAATATCTATTTTCCTTTAGTGAAAGCCAAGAACCAACGCACTCTGGCCACTACAACAACATCAACAAACCGAAACGGCGTTGTAACTACTAAAACCACCGGCACGTACAATGCACTCTACTTCTGATGAGTGCTGATGACGACGGTGGTATTTTCCCTTCTTTTCCTTTTTCGGTATCTTTTCCCTCCTCTTCTGCAATACTAAAATAAGGACTCAACTCCCCCGGCATATTCTTCGGCATCATATAATAACAAGAAGAGAAAACAGGAGATCTGTGAAAAAGGATCAACTCTAGAGAAAATACGACGACTCACACAAATTTTTTACTACCACGTTACTTCACTATCAAGCCATATTACATTTCATTTTCTCTCTTTTTGAGTGAACGTGGAACATGGCCGCATCATTGCATATTGCATGCACATAGACGCCGAGAAAGATTTTTTCTACTTCTATTCTCCCGTTCGAAAAACGTTGGAGGAAAAAGAGGAACCATCGTATTGCCATCATGATCATCATGATCAGCAATATTCCTTCCTTTCTGACTCTCTCCGTTTTCTCTGCATTCACTATTCACCGCACCTTCCATTTTTTTCTAGAGAAAGTGCAGAAGAGAGAGAGAGAGAAAGAAAGAGAGGGCGCGTAATAACCATATTATATAACATGCAGGTTTGCTTGCATGTAACGAAAAGTAAACTTGGTTTTGGCCTGGGCTGTGAGAAGTGTGGGGAAAAGTAAAGGGAAGAATATAACTTTCTCATCGTGAATGTTGCTCTAGTATTTGGAACGGTTTTGTTGGTGGTAGTGGAGGTGAAGTGGAGGGTGGAGGAACTTGGATTGTTGCTTAGAAAAACCGATGAAACTTGGATTTTTATGCAACACACACACACGCTCCACACCACAATCATAACAAGACGCCGTGAAAAGAAGAATATATACTTAGAAACTTTATTTTACGTACAAAACATATATTTACTATTATGTAACGTATCGTTTCTATATTGCATGGCTCATGAAAGAAAAAATTTCGATCTGAGAACTTCTACTATCACCCTGTCCCAATGCAAGTTTTTATATGTGTAATTTATATAAATACTTTATACCTGAAAAAAATATAAAAAGAGAAGAAGAAAATAAAAAGAAAGGTTGTCGATTCCCAAATGCATTTGCTCTTACGATACTTTTTAGTTAGGTTACCTACAAGTAAATACCTAAATGCTTATACATTTTAGATATCATTCAAATACATACACCTTTCTACATCTGCTCTTTCTATCGTCTAGAGAGAAAGAGATCTGCTGAGTGAGTTTCTGATGTCGACGAAGACCATCCTGATCAACGATGATATTTAAAGAGAAAAGCCAAACCAAGCACCAAGCCAATTCGAGAATCCTGAAGAGCACACACAGAGAAAAGCTGCCGAGAGAGAGAGAAGCAGATGTTGCATACATTTCTTCCTTCAACAAACACCAAACATATCCAACGTGGAACGTACTAAACATACTACTGGAGGAAGTACCAAAGTACCCCAAAAAATAACTGAAATCTTCTTTTCACATACAAAATCCAAATCAATGATGGTATAGTATAGCTTTGTTTATAGTGAAATGGTATCAAATGGCACATGATATAGCAAAGTACGTATATATTTATATTTTATCCCATGGCGTGGTACACAGTCTGTAGTCAGAGTGGTGACTGATTGTGAACAAAACAGAAAAAAGTGTAGTGAATGGGCAACATAGAGTTAGTAGAGTACTATAAAAGAATGTACATAAAATGCAGGTATTTTTTCCTCCATTCCCCTATATTCCTCCTCCACCTCCGTTCTCATATCCTCCATCAAGCCAAGCCAAGAGGCTTATATTTTTTGGTAAATATAACTCTTGACATCAACAAAAAGAAGAAAACAACTTTTCACCAGGATTTTTGCTACTATATATTTTTTACCTTTAATAATAATAGCAGCAATTTTAACGTGTGTCTAGAGCTTACAGTGATAGAATGAATGAAAAAAGGCTTTTCCTCTTCTCACTTACAAATTCAGCAAGCTCAAAACACAAAAGAGGAAAAATATCATAAACATGGGAGCATTGGACAGCAACAAACACCAACAAAAATATAACATGAAAATGCTTGCATGTGTATGAAGCCTTTCGTGTATTTTTTTCAGGGAAAAATAACAATGATGTAGTCAGTGTGCCATCCAAAATGCTTTCTCTTTTTTTCGCCACTTATTTTACCCTTTTCTGTAGTGGATCTATCCATCTCTCTCGTCTCTCTACTTTTACAGCAGTCATCTATCCATCTATTTTTCTTTAAGGTTTGTACTCTGAAAGTGTATGAGTTTGCATGCAAAGAGGATTTCTTCTTTGTTGATGTTTGATGCCGTTGTATTACAGAAAATAAAACGAAGAGCAGGAGGATGCAGAGGTGGATTGTTGATTTCGTGGATTCCATCCATTCGCATTCAAAAGTCCATTTTCTAACAGAATGATAGCTCGAACAGCCCACTACTGTGCTACAATGCTTTGTGCCTATAAACAAGCTATTATATTCCTGTTATCTATAGTTTTTTCTCTTTTATTTTTTTGCTTCATGTTTCTCAACAAGGAAAACTATTATTCTGCATTATTGCACTCACGACGAACCTTATGAAGAGGGAAACGATTGTAATAAAAACATGTGCCAGTAGTGCCCAGAGCTCATGCTATCGACATTCGACAATGCCTTTTTTATTTGTGCACACGCTTCACAGGAACGAAATAAATTTTTTGTGTTAAACTACTGCACTTTTTACTTTTTTCCTACGTAATATATGTAATAATAATAGCTGTTGAAGTGAGCATTTTTTTAAAAAAGCGTAAAGATTATATAATATTTTTTGGCATGAACATGAACATATATATATATTCTAAACACCTTATCCATTTTTCTCTACACTTCCGCTCTTTCCCATCTCGACAAGGACATTAACGTTCCTGTCTTCCTGCTCGTGTGGAAAAGTGAAAGAATATACACAGTTTTTTCCTCTTCTTCTCTGAGAAGAAAGGTAAAGTTCAGAGGGAGTCCGTTGTAAAAAAAGAATGAAAAGGGCGATGAGATAGATAAATGCGTGTTGCTGGAACTTGGAAGAACATCAGAGTAAAATAGACCAAGAGAGAAATAAGCTTATGCCATTCTTCTGATTTTTCATCTGCCATTTTTGCTCGTTTTTGACGCTTATATTACTTATATTATTATTATCATTCATTATGCAGAAATCTATGTTATTATATAGAATGCCATTATGATAGGTTAAATGTACTACAGAGAGACGTAGTGCTCAGTGTTCAAGATAGTAGAACGCTGTATTTACGCTAACAAAAAACATGAATAGAGGAAAAAAGTTTTATTTTCTTATGACGAAAAAACGGCACGAACTTTGGTATAATGTAGTCAGGCAGTTGATTACTTTTTTGTTATTGTGCCCAAGTTGAGAGTCGTATAAAGTTGAGTGAATTAGTGGACTAGTAACCAAATATCGACTCACTATATGCAATTCCTTATAAAAGAAATTTACTATGACTGACGACGATCACGGTGTAAAGTAAAAATAAGGTACGTTTTATTCGAGAAAAAAAGTATGTTTCTTTACACGGTTATGTTACACGGAAAAAGTTAAAGTTGAAAAGATGAAAAATCGTAGTACGGCGTATGCAATCCAGGTAAATTTTAATATTATTTTTTTATTTTGTTGGTCCTTTTTCTTAGTCTTGTTTGCTTGTTTACTGTAGCTGGAAGAATAGTAAATTTACATGAAACATGTAATCAAATATATAATATGTATGCTGAAATACAACAAGACGGGAAAATTATACGAAAAAAGAAACCAAAGAAGTCGCACATTTTTTTTGTTTTTTGATGTGAAAGTAGAAACTAGAAAAAGTTTAACAATAATAATGATAATAATAATGTATGAGAACATTTATTTTTCCAATTGACTTTTTCTTTTGGTATGTAGTGTGGTATCGTGTTATATGAGCATGTACCAAAACACAGCTTACGATTCTATATTTATATTTATAGAAGCCAAATTTTTGCTTTAGTTCTATTGTTTCTAAAGTTTTGTTTGATATTTGCCAACTTTTGTATTCAAATAATAACTACAATTTGAACGTATAAAAGTTCGCGACATGTATCGTTGTCGCATGGCTCATCGAGAGCGAATACATTTTACAAAAGCAGAACCAAAATGTCGCGACAGGTACAATAAAATCAGCATTTTGACTAGCTATAATAATATGATGCTTTTTGTGGATGACTGTATGCCTGACGGAATAGGCTGATGTTGTCCTTCTATCTATTTTTAAGATATTATTGGAAGCGTAAAATAAATTTTTATCGTAGTATCCTTATATAGTTGGCATAAAATGTTTAATAATGGAGTAAAAACATGAGTTCAATGACAATTTTTCTTCTAAAAACTGAATCCCTACAAACAGGAAATTCGGAATTTAGCTATAAGGTCTATTAAAATTTGAATGATTCTCTACTCGTTAAACATTTTATTACAAAACGCTCAATTTTATGTCAACATTAAAACAACTCATTCCTTCGGCTTAATTAAGTAAGCGAGTAGCATTTGTTCTGAACAATACTTCATGGGTTTTGGAACTTCCTCTTACATCACCTCGAAATTTGCAAAACAATAAACTTTTCAATATTAATGCGGGTTTTACTATTAAGTTCATTATGCATGCACTATGCACTCCACAAAAATAATTCCTTTCTTCTTCTTATTAATATTTTAAAAGCGACAGAAAGTAATTTCAATATTAGAACATAACGTGATGCAATTCTTCACTTAAACGTTAAAGTATACATACATCTGCTATCAATATACATTATCGTCAACTATTATTACTAAAGCATAATGTGCACACATGCACCAAACACATTTCACGACGATGCACGCATGATGAATTTTATGAGCTATAATAGAACTATTTAAAATTTCTCTGTTATTGCTGCTGAATACTAAACGATGGGGGACACACTCTTCAAGAATAAGAATAATATTAAAATTATTGCGACGAAGTTTCATTATTTAAAGTATTTTGCATGGACATTCACAAAATTGTTTCCAGCTGTGTCCTTTTCACAAAATCTATTTTTCCATTTTACCCTTTAAATTTGATCGTTAATTTTAAAGTTTTTGCACGCTCTTATGCATGTCTAATTCATTTTCGTTTAACACTTCTCCAAACATTAGACTGGCTACTCATTTTGACTGAGTGACATTTGCTATATAGACGTCTATAATTAGCAGATTTTGCAAAAAATGCTCTTTTAAAAGCCCAAAATCCAAGTGTTCGTGAGAGCGATTCATGCAATTCGACAAAGAAAATCGGTAAAAACTTTTTATCTCATCTTCCTTCATCTAAACCTAAATCACATAAACTCTGCAGAGGTAAACCATAAAATTAAGCATTTATCTTCATTTTCTTGCTCATTAGGATGCCCAACTTTCCAAATTAGTTCATATTCATTCCTTTTGTCCATCATCACATCATTATCATCAAGATAACAAATAAAACTTTGCGTGTGTGCTTATTATTACCAGTCATCAAATTGTCGTCACCCGTCACCCAGTTTATTATTATTTCTTTTTGGGTGCACAGCAGTTAGCCCGTGTGCCGACTACCGAAGTTTCAGGAAAAACCATCCATTCTTCTACAAGCCAGAACGTCAGAAAAATGGCAGATTAGACTCTGAATATTCCACGTATAAAGTGTTGATGTAAATACAGTTTTCGATAGAGAAACCACTCAACGAAATCAAGTATACGTATGTATTTATGGTACTATATTATATACCGATTTATTTGTGTGCAAACTCGTTACTTACAAACGGGCTAATAATCAGCACTCATTACTACTGTTATACAATTTTATTTTGCACATCCTGTTTTCTCCGGAAAAATTTACCAACCAAGGAAATTACCATTTGGCCACACTTGCTACGTACGTAACAATCTACTTGTATAAGTCGCCCCCGCACTTCATCTACTTTCTTCAAAAAAGTTACAACACTTCTTTAAAGACCATACTATTATGGATTATGAAAGCATGAAACTAATTTTTTGACCGCGTTTGTAGGGATGTTGGCAGTAGGGTATTGCCAGGATATTACCAAATCAATTCCATTTTCCCAGGATGTAATAATGTTAATATCGATCTACTAATTCCATCCTTTCTTAATATTAGCCAATATCCATAATAATATTACATAACCATTTCTGTTTAATAATGGTGATGATAGTATTATGCTATTTACGTTAAACTAAACTCATAAGATATTTGAAGGAATCCATACTTGCCAAATAGCCGCTTCTGAATAAGATAAAATAAGAACTGAGAAGTTTAAAATGTGCAGACTAAGCATAAAAATTGTTTTAATCACGCCAACAGCAGCAGAGAAAGTTGTGCTACGTCAAAAGTTCATATTTTGTGTTTAAAGCTTCAAAACATCTCTTTTTCAGTCGCCAACTAACTGTAAACGAGTACAATCTCTTAAATTATGCTAGAGGTAATATTAAGTATTTAACAGTGCAGAGAAATGACCTGAACTATAAACCTGTAAGCAGATAATTTTCTGCTTTGTTGCAACATTGTGGCGATAAACTATACCATGTAATACCGAAACCTCATGTTCTTTTTGGAACTTTTGTTTTCCTTGTAGCTAAAAAACTTTAAACAACTGTATATTCATGATCAATGAATGCACATTTATCTAGTTATTCTAGTTTTAAATATGATGGGAGATTTTTCATTAATTTTAAAAGTTTCCGTATTTTATCAACTCTACTTCTGGACCATTTTATACCCAAAAAATGGAGAATGTTTCAAATAGTTAAATTTAGCACAGAATGAAGAGAGGCTTGATTCAACAACTAAGGTGGGAAACCGAAAAAGAAAAGAAAAAAAAAGCGATTAGGAAAAAACTTGCACTTTGCCCCGACGGCGTGGAAAAGTATAAAAACGGTTACACTTCTTTTTATTTTTAGAGCTACACAATTTCATGAAACAGTTAGTATGACACCTGGCGGCACTTGGAGAAAGTTTTTGCATGAAAATAAGAAACAAAGAGATTTTAAGAAAAACGAACTTTATTGTTCTAAAATGCTTTAG
>JAQFYG010004281.1:0-11236 GCA_034694325.1 Entomobrya corticalis | reverse complement strand
AGACTTAAAATAAAACAGGTAATTTACACGTGCCAATTTTTTCATCTCAAATTAACATTTTACACCTTCTTCTAGTTCCTGGAATTTTCCGGAAGGTAAAAAACGACTAAAAAATGTCCGACAAGAAGAAAAAGTTGCCAAACGTCTCAGTGTTTTGCACGTCCTCGAGAACATGTGAACTAGTTGGAACATGTCCAAAGAGTCGTGTCTAGCCATTTGCCATTTTTTCTAGAAATTAGCGTGCTTAATAATGGGCTGTTAGGGGATAAAAAAAAAGTAAAGCTATCCTGACAATTCATTTTTTTAGATTACTTCCGTCATCGCAGTTTAGTTCCACTTCACACTTTTTTCTACATTCCACTTATGTCGTCCCACTTCTATACATATTTCCTGTAAAAATCAACTTCAAAGAGATTTCTTTTTATACCAAAAAGCCATTCAATAAAAAAGTGTTATATTCATTAAGTACTCTTTATAGTTTTATTTTGAAATTAATTAGATTCTCATATAAGTCTCTAAACTAATTTGCTACTTGATAAACATATTTTGATAAAAGTGTTTCAATCTTAATCACATTTTATTTCAGAGAAAAGGTACATAAAATGCGTAAAGGTAAGAAGTGCTTTTATTGAAGGTCAATGGGTCAATATGATTAACTTTTATCTTTGAAAGCTACGTTCTATATCTACGTATTAGCCATAAAAAGGTAAATATTTGCAATGCATGATAATACTTTCATTCACAATCAATTCCTCAGGTAGCTCCTTCTATCCTCTTTATAAAAGTCTTTCCATTTCCTCATCATCCCCGTCATCCGAATATCCGAATCCGTTTTCATCATCATCCGTTATAAACGAGTCGGTGTCATCCTGGTCATCACGCCCGTAATCCCTGTATCCTGCCAAGTCGATAGCAAATTCGTAGTGACACATTTGCTCCCGGTGAATGTCCAATCCTTCCCGGTTCGGAAATAGGGTGTCACACTGTACACATCTGTTATACATATAGAAAAGTCACATAATCATCAAGGTCATTTTCACACCAATGCACACATCTTCGATGCAAAATACACGTAGTTTCCTCCATTTTTAACCAACACCCACTCCTAATCCACGGACCATAACAAAATATTTATTGCCGTTGCCACTTTACTTTTATATATTTTTACACTTCCCAGAACAAATACCGGACGTTACCACCGGACAATGGACGTGACATTATCATGATGACGTCCAAAAATAATTCTTAAACATTGAACATCAGCCTATTTTACCCTTGAGAGAGCGCATCTCTACCAAATAATAAAATACTCTGAAAGCTGCCCACTCAAATCATCATCATTTTTACTCTAAACTAAGCAGCGATACATTTATACCGAAAAGAAAATCAACTCAGTCATGAGGACAATAAAGAGTAAGTGCTAAAGGTCATCAAGAATTTTTTTTATTCACATCTCCCCATTCAACCATATGGTCAAAAAATCATCTCATCAAATCACCAACAAATTTCTGTTTTTTTTCTGGCTTCCTTTTTCTATAAATTTGACAATAAGTTGGTGATGATTGAAAACCTTATAATATAAAGTTGACCATTGGCCATCTTCATGATGATGACAGTAACAAAAAACCGTTTTTTGCCGTTCTCTTTTATTTCCAGGAAGACCTCTCGGCAATACTTTACGTGCTCACATGAAACTGGGAAAAGTATTGAGGGCGACTTGAGACAAAACGAGTTTTTTTTTCTCACGAGAAGACTTAACGACAAAGCAATCATTTTTCGCTTTGGATCATCATTGCCTAACTGTTTCACAATCGTCACTTTCAAGGATTTCTTCCATTTCCCTCCATATTCCCTCCATTTTATTCCTGAAGCTAATGACTGTGTACTTTGCCGCACGTGAATACGTGAAGCAATCAAAACCGCAGTAGTAATATTGCTTTCTTTTTTATATTTCTGTGTTCCTCCTGAGGTGACTGTATGTTGTGGCGCGACGTGACATAACGGCTTGGGTGGTCGTCCTAAGAATAAAATGGGAAATAAATGATTTCGCAATAAAACCCGGATACCGTAAAAATGGTCTCTTTTTTCTTCTTTTCGAAAAGTAATTCTATTCTTTTGATGAAGTAAAATGACAAAACAATAAAGCTTTTTTTCTTAGAAAAAGAAGCCACCTCAACTAAGCACACGTACAACCTGTTAGAGTGGTAATATATACAAGAACGATACATTTTTACGGATTTTTCTTAAGAAAATTAATTTTCTTTTTTTTCAAGTGTTTTTTACTTTCTTTTCATGTGAAAATGTGCGACAATGATGATGTAAGATGCATTTATGAGGCTTTTATTTGAAGAAAAGAAATCCACAACAATTTCAGCGCAATTTTCTAGAGAGTGGAAATGAAAATGGAGGTTAGATGGAGGGTTGGAGGTTATGGAGGTGGCGTTGATGAAAGTACATATGGTTCTGATTACGCAACAAAAAACCGTGAAATAATAATTAAACTTCTCATCATCTCAAAAGCACTCTTTCCTTTTTTAAGTGCTCGGCAAATACATAAAGTCTCTGGAGCTCTGAAGATGACGGTGAAAGCAAGGAGAAATCTCTTTCCTAATTTTCTCTATTCTCTAAAGAGAAAGCTCTGAAAACCGCGAACTTTTAAAAGCTTGCTTCAAATAATCATCGTCGTCATCTACTTTATTCAAGGGCACTTGTCACTCCTTTTGTGTTATAAACTATGGATGATTTTTTTGAAAGTATGGGGTTTTTAATGGTTTTGATGAAGAAAGCTCATTAGCTCAAAATATTGCTTTATTTTTTTAAACAGTTAATTATCAGATACCCGAAATGGCGCTTCTTTCTTTGATGGTCGGCGAGGTCTTTGAAGGTGGAAAAAGCTCGATCGCAGACGTCACATGCGAGATGATAGCCGTCATCATCATCGTCATCGTCTAGAAAAAAAATTGAAGAAAAAACGCACACAAAGCCATTAGGTTCACCGGAAAAAGATTATAAATAATAAATTATCTTTCTGGAGACTTGACTGAATTCTGGAGCAACTTGGGAGTTGGGACTTGAACAAGAAGGAAGTGAAATGGAAATGGAGGAAATGACTGGGCAATTAAAGTTTTACCAGAAACCTTTTAAAGTGCGGCTGGTTAGTTAAGTGCGTTATGGTATATAACATGATAATAATATGCAGTTTTGCTACATTGCAGGATAATTTTGTTATCGGTGTAATTCTTGGTAATTGGTTGGTAGTTTTCTTCATTTCTTCTTTAGTGAGTTGGGTAGATGATTGTAAGATGGGAAGGGAGATTGTGGTGTGTCGTGTGGGTGTTTTGTGTCGTCTTATCTTCATGCGTGTTTTATTTTATAACTGCTTTATTGCGATTCTGGAGCTTTCGGGGGCTGTTCATACAGCATGTTACCTAATATTAAGACATGATGACTTACAATTCTGGAAAAAAGCTATTTCAAATTATAATAGGAGTTGCTTTAATGAGTGTTCATTGACATTAGAATCGCTGCTTTTAGTTTTGTGACATTTTTATGAATGACCCCTTAAACCATTTCTTTTTCAAGTTCTCAAATATCCATGTTTCATATTTCGCCACTGATTTTCCAAATGGAACAAAATTTTCACTGATTTCCTTCTCCTTTTCCTTATCAAAGTTGTATGAGACCATGCTTAACGATACATGATGTGATATTATTGTGTATGAGTCTATGAAACTCAATTTCCTTTCTGCTCGCTAAATTTCCCTCGTTCTCTCCTCTCTAATTCTATCTGGTATACATTTTCATATTATGCGCATCAACCTTTTTTTTACTTTTACTTTTCCAGTCAGTTTTCGCATACGAAAGTTAGATATTTTTAACTGATTTAGCATTCCCTCAACCAACTCATGCATGCATAAATGCATAAACGAATCCTTGATCATGATCACATGTCCCAGGACTCAACTCTCAAAAAGACTAGCAAATGAGTACTGACTGACTATACAAAAACAGCTTTACAGAAAGATGAGAACTAAAGCAAAAAATCTAATTTCTTTGCTAAAATCTTTTTTTGCATTTCTCTTTGTGTCATTAGTGCTGCCAATTAATTCATAATTCAATTCATAATTTTTGCAGAAAATATCCTCTTTACTTATTTATCTGTATATTACGCGTACCAGCTACTAAACTCTTTACGCTAAACTTCACACTTTCATAATTTAAAGATCGCCCTTGAAACTTCTTAAGAAATCCCAACTGTGAAGTCGTAAGATCGTTTAGAAGTATTTACAAAATTAAAATCTGATACTTACAAACACAACGAAAACATTACTATTACTTCATACCCAGCTTGTTTTTCAAACTTTTTGAAATCTTTTCATTTGAGTATTTCTTCGCTAAAAAGTAAATTAAATTGAATGTCTACGAAATTGTAGAAGATACGAAGATTGGAAAATAGATACCTGCTAAAAACTTTTTTCAAGGTTTCTACTTTCCAGTATGCTTTAAGCACGCATATGATCAAATTCAGAGCCAAACCTGTTTTTCTCAAGAAGACTTAAAAGCAGCCGGTGTTGTTGAAACAAGAATTAAAATCTTTTCTCCTACTTTTCCAATATCTATGCAAAGTACTACTTATAATACCAAAAGTAAACCCAACACTTTAACCCTTTCTCTTTTCCATTTCGTATTTATTTTCATGCGAAGCTTATTCGACAACCAAATTGATTTTTTTTTCTCCGGGAGAGTACTTGTCTACGTGTGTGGTCTTTTTTTGGCCTGTTTGCCTTTTTTGCCCATTCAAGAAAATAAAATGCATGACCTATTACAGCATCAATGGTTTGGATCCCAGGCTATCACACGTTTTCACTTTTATTTCTTTTCATCTTGTTTTCCTTTCTATTTTTTTTTTTCTTTTTTGCTACAACAAAACGCCGACGGGAAAAAATAGGAACAGTTTACATAATGCTTTTTCCTGTGATGATGTAAAAGTAGTGGCGTACTACTTTACTTGGCCAATGTCCAATATCAAATGTTTATAGAATTTTTTTTTGTATTTTCTTCATGTTTTCTTTTCATCTATCATCATCTTTTTTGTGTGTAAATCCCTTACAATTTATGGGTGACGATTTATATGTGGTTGAATGGGTACATTGTGACGTGACCAAGAAGAAGATAAAGGCCCATTTTTTAAAATTTTTTTCCTTCAGGCTAACCGGCAGCTCAAAAAGATTTATTCAAAAGAATTTGAACAAAATGAACTCAAAAAATATATATTTTTTTGGCTTTCAACTCACCCAAGTCTGAGATGACATGTTCCACAACGCAAAACTCCTCCTTTTGTTGGCGACTTTCCTCCAACTGATTGTTGGCGGTTAGATTAGTCGTAGGTAATGGGTTATTTTTGTCGTTTCCTCCATAACCACCGTTTCCTCTACCATTTCTTGTTGATATTGGTATTCTGGTCGTCTCCAACTTCCCTCCATTATTAGTGCTGATCCCTTTAGCAATATTTTTTGTTGTCGTTGACGGTGGTTTTGTTGGAGGGTCCTTTGATGATGAAGATGAAAATCCATTTCCTCCAAAAGCTCGCCGGGAAAAGGAGGAAGAAGAAAATGGGAGGAAACTGGATGTGGTGAAAGAATGCTTGATTGTCTGTTTGCCGTTACCAGACTTTTTGGAGATGGAGGAGACGAACCCCCTCCCAACATTAATAATTTCTTTTTCTTTGTGACTCAGCTTGTTTGTCTCAACTCCCTCCAGCTGTTGAAGGTGGTTAGGTCCTTCCATTTTCTTTTCTTGTTGATGTTGACCATCGCCATCGTCATCCAGAGGAACTCCGACAACGTGATGGTCAGCATCCACATCATCTTCGTTAAGGGATTCCATTGATGACGCCGTTAAACCAGACAAATTTGCTGGTTGGGAGTAGCTCTTTGTTGGAGGTGACCTTAGGCGATTGTACCGGCTCCATTTGTTTCTTGAGGAAACTGAGGAAGATGATGACGAAGACGACCTCGAAGATGTTGATGAGGATGATGTACTGCTAATGGTCCAGTTGCTTGTGGCATTGGTCAAATTGCGCCACATGTCCAGAAACATTTTAGTTGCAACCATTTCGAGAGAGAAAAGGGTTAAACGAAGAAAATTTTCTCTAATAAATTTATTTTCTCTGATTGCCCTCAAGCAATTTATATTCTCCTACTTATGAGTGTTGACACACACTGGGCTTTCTGAGTCCATATGCTTTCTGCTTTCTCCAAGAAACTTTCACTCGGAAAACTTTCTTCTGCTTTCTCTACCGGAAAAATATATATGAAATAATAATGATTAGGTTTTCAGTCAGAATATAATGTTTGTTTGCTGTTTGTTTATAGGTCTTTGGGTCTTTGTTGCTATATTTTTATATATTTTTTCAGCTTCTTAGAGAAGATGGTCTGCACAGGGTGAAAGCAACAGCCGTACTGACAAAGATGATAGGAGAACGCAGTAACTTCTACCCAGAGAAAGTATACGGCTCTCTTTTTCTCTCTGAAAGTCTCAAGTGAAAGTTGATGCTGATGATAATGATGTTGATAGCAACGGCTTTTCAACGGCCATGCATGCTTGCACATATACAGTTGGAATAATAAACTGTTGGATTTTCGATGCTTTTTGCATTGAATTTTTTTGGTTGAATTTCTGGAGATCTGGTGGGTGATCTATCAGAATTCATCACGAGCATAATGGGTGGTCGTTGTTGGTCGATGGTCTTAGTCTTGGCTTTCTTTTGTACCTTTCGACGATAATGGATTCCATTTCAAGCAAGATGATAAGGGAAAAAAGAAGTAAAATAGAAGGAAAAAGGGAAATCCACTTGGGAAAAGTAACAAGTTAGTTATGTAATGCAAAGGGATCGTGGGAAATAGACATGAGAAAAGTGGAGAAAGTACAGTAGCAGATCAACTCATTTCCGGGATATTTCATTTCCCTTTTTTCCCGATATGAACATTTCCTTTCACACACTATGATCATGTGATGGTGAAAAGTAGTGATGTGATGACATTTTTGTGGGAACAAATTTGAAGCCTTTTTCCAAAAAAAGAAAGTTATTCCCGCGAGGGATATTTTTATATATTTTTCAAGAAAAAAGGTAAATGTCATGTAAAGATTTTCTAAGAAGATGAAATGAATATTTAGTCAAACCACAGGAGAAGTTGATGAGAACATTTTAATAGTATTTTTGGATATATGGAGTCTGTGTATTGATGTATATTTTATTTTATTATTGAGATTTTTTGGTTGGTTGGGGTCTAAATTGTGCAAATAGTATACGTGCTATGTATCTTATCAAAATCGCTTGAAATTTGCTGCACGCGATATATTTTTTTATCAAGTCTACTTGATTGGGTGCTTAAGGGTGTGTAAAGGATTTATTTTTTCAGAGAAAATTTGATTTTTTTTTGCAGAACAGATGCTAAAATGTGCCACTATATGAAATGCAATCGGTAAAATCAGGAGAAAAGAGAAAGAGCAAAAAAGATCAAATGTATTTGATGCGTTTGTCATGTAATCTTTTACGAAACAAAAAAGTGACACGGTGAACTCACGGTTGGCCAATCTTCTTTTTGGTTTGAAAGATGAATATACTTTCTATATTTTTGCATTAAGATACACCCTGCTTTTATGATCTGACTACCACTTTGGAAGTTTCCCTTTTAAAAATTATATGTTTTATTTTCGCAGAATAATTTTTTATGATGATGAGAGGTTTTCTGTGTATGACTCTTATTCTGCTCCACGTTTAATTTTGCATGTCTTCATGTCTATCTCTTCCTCTCTCAAAACTAGATACAGAATCAAACCTTTTTCCCGAACTAATTGTATTTCTCTCTCATCTCATGATTCTCTAATGTGCTATTTTACTTTTCTGTCTGTTTTCAATTTCCTTTTTTCCCTTTATACCTTGCTGTTATGTTGCTGCGGTCTAGATTTGTCTCTCGCGCGCGTGTACAAAAACGTCAGTAGATACAAAGCTTTCTCTTTTAATCTTGGAATTCTTCTGCTACAATAACGGACAAGCTTTTGCACTAATGTGCGCACACAAAGAGAAAGTTAATTAGATGAATTCCCAGTTTCCCAGAGAGTGAACAGATGAAAGACAAGGGAAATATTGTATTTTACATAAGTGGATGTTATAAAGGTGAAAAACAAAAAGCTTTTTGTGTTTTTCCATGAAAAAAAAGTCAAAAAGGTTGCAAACATAAATGGATGCTTTGCTTGATTATCAAACATGAATAGTAAAACAGAGAAAATCTCTAGACACAAAAATTAAAAGCACGCGTTACATGACACGGAAAAAATGTGATAAATAATTTGCTAAAGAAAATTAACGAATTTTGTTTGTTCTTCAAGTCGTTATAATTGCGTTAAGAATCAAATCTTTGCACAAGACGTTTATAGAAATGTGACGAAATAACTGCCATTTCTCATGTTGGCGCTTAATTAATTAATTACGTTATGAACCCAAAGTTGAAGGTGAAAACGATGTGGTTCGTGTATATGGCACCATCTGCTTTCTTTGTACGTTGAACACATTTTCTTGGTTTAACCTTTCCACACCAAGATAATGATCAGAAAGAGTGGGTATCAACTGCCTATAGTTTGTTCTTCTGTGGAATTAATTAGTGAGGTGCTAATTGGTTAAACGCATAAGGAGAACAACACATTGATTAAGAAGTTATGGAGACGGTTATGACATGAAGACATCTGTTTATTGGCACGTGTAATTTGAGTGGGCGATATCCGCCATATTCTTTATGGTTTAGTGAGGTTTATTTTATCGAGAATTTCGTATAAATTTATTTGGATTTTAAGGTACAATATATAAATAAATATTGGATTGATTTAAAAATATTAAAGCTGCCTTAGATATTATCCAGATTGACTCAGAATTTTGTCGCTTGCAAATTTTATTTTTAACACTGGAAAATTTGTTTTTGCATTCATTATGATTGCAATTCTTCAAAACTCATAAAAGTAGTACCCATTAAAGTAGTAAAGGAAATTCCAATTTTGTTATTATCTTTAGTTGATGCTACAAAAGTATTTACCAATTTTGGAATTATAAGTTGTCACGAAATTAGAATTGTCTATGAATTTTGTAAACTTTGTTTGGTAATTTACTAAAAATGTTTTTGCGATTATTGAGATATGGAATATTATAATAAGTTGTAAGAATACAACTTTAGTGCACTCGAGCATTTTGACAAAACGAAATAGGAATTAAGAAAACTCATTACATGGTTAGGTGGCTATAATACATTTTCTAAGATTTTATTTGTGTAAAAATTTCTATAAACTATATAGTTTAGCTTTTATAACAACAAGTAAGACAGAAATTAGCTTAAAAATATTTAGATCACTAAAAAAATTCCTCATGCTCATCCAAATTTGCTCAACAACCTGTTGTCTTCGATTTCTTCTGCTATCGTCTTAGGATCGTACTCCAACTTATCTATAAACAAATCCATTAGTACTCTATCAACTGAGGAAGGTATGAACCTGAAACAAAAAATTATTATTTGGCTTTTAATACTAGTCATTAAGTATATACAATTTGCTAATAGTAATAATATGATCGTACGATCCAATCCTAAGATAAAACTTGAACAATCTTCCAGCCAAATAGAGATACTCCATTTCACAGCGAATCGCATCTTAAATTGTATCCGCTACAAAATCAACTTCCAAAAATGTAGCAATCCTTGGAAACCGAAAATTCAATTTCAGACCGGAGGTTTCATAAGCAACCATGCTGCTTTTAAAGAAAAATGAATAAACGGTTGTGAATTTGGCATCACACTTCTCTGGTAAATGGTTTAAATCGTCCTTCAAACATTCAATTAATCCTTGAACTGCATGTTTTGTGGAGCAATATGGAGTTTATCCTCTGAAAGCTGCTATTCCCATTGTCGAACAAATTGTTACAATTTGACCTTTGTTTCTCGCGATCATTTCTGGAAGAAATTCTTGAATTGTCCAGAAATGGGAGATGACATTTGTGCCAAATGTTTTCTTTATGTCGGTAGGACTCTGATGGAAAAAAGAGCGAATTGGTGCTATAGCGGCATTGTTTACGAGAATTGTTACTGGACCGACTTTTGACCGAAGTCTTGATGCTGCCTTGACAACTTGGGAGCGATCTGAGATGTCCACTGTGTCGGGGAACACGGTTCTTGTTCCGAGACTTATCAGTTTGTGGGCAGTTTCCTCATTTTCCTTTTCAGAAATGTCCCAGAGCACTAGAGTGGCACCAGAATGGGCTAGTTTTAGACACATCTCTTTTCCCAGACTGTTTGCGGATCCGGTTATCTGTATTTTTAAAGTCATTTGCAAAGTATGATTTTTTCATTTAAAAAAACTTTATACGGTTTTGTTGAATACTTATAAGAATGACTTCGTCTTTCAGTTATTTCTGCTTTTTTGGTAGAAATGAAATACTTGTCTCTTTTATCCACAGATATATAATTGTTAGTGCTGTTGAAAGAATTAATAAAATCGTATGTAGTCTCGTCATGATTTACACTAAAATATTGTTATAAAATTTTATTACGATTTTGTAAATACTTTTGGCTGTTCCTCTAGAGGTATTTCAATCGGAGATGATAGAAGCCCAGTATTTTGCAGACTTACGATCTTTTATCGCTTAGCTGGTGGTTATCGCTTATAAATTATATATGAAGGTATTTAGGTAACTAAGAAAATGCATTTTGTCTTTGGTCTCAATCACAATCACAGTATCTTGGGTAGTGTTCTTCATTATAGCTTTTGACTATGTGTATTTTATTAAAGTCTTTACCGGCGGATATGGATATATATATTCATCTGTCCTGACATTTTTTGATTTTTTTGTGCCAGTCTGGGTTTAAGTATTTACATTGTTTACTTAAATGTCAAATTACATTGTAATGTCACTGACCACTGCATCGAGCATAAAAGCGTGCTAAGTTTACTTAAAAGTCCACAATTTGCAAGTTTGCAAAACCAATATCCACTTCATGAATAAAAAACGTGGTTCATTTAAAAAGTTCATTTGTTCAAATTCCAATTGTTATAACACCTCTGATTTTTTTTCTTGAACAGTATAATAAGCTATAATTGCATACATTGTATTATTTTTTGTTGGCTTTAAGATTAATACCGGTTTTTGTTACAAGATGTTATAGAATGTCAGAAGTGCATGACTCATTTACCAGTT
>JAQFYG010004280.1:0-11237 GCA_034694325.1 Entomobrya corticalis | reverse complement strand
GAGATCAGAAAGGGGCATGTGCTTAAAAATTCAAATTTCTGACGTTGACCTAAAGTGGTGCGTGTCTACAGTCAATAATATTAATAACAAAATAATATGCATATTCTTTTCATAAATCAATCCAGAATGGCATATTGCACTTTATTCATCTTTGCATGTATTTTACGTCGCTTTTTAAGTATTTTAATAATTTCTCGCATGAATTGAGAACAGATAAACACAAAGGAACAAAAGCATGGACATGATAATTCATCAATAAACGACGCTGTCCTAAATGGCGAGTAGCGTGATTGATTTAAATACAAAACAAATTGTCAGCATTCATTATTTTCTCCAACTTTTCACTTCATCGTTCATCATCATTTTATACATCACGTTCCCCGAGCTCATCATCATTACAAATTCAACATGCTTTTGTGCTTTTTATTTTCAGATTTGGATTCTTTTCGTCTACTTTCTCTTTCTTGAAAGCAAAAATTTTTTCTCACCATATTTCCTTCTTCGTGGATATAGCAAATCAACGAACAAAAATGAAGACCAGTTTTTATGAATAATTCATTTTTCATTCAAACATGAACTGGCGTTGACATTGATTATATACTTTCTCAAGTTTTATTGAAAAAGATAAAAATTTTGACCACAGAGATATAATAGGTTTCATATTCCTGATTTAAGTACTCCAACACTCAAGAAAAATAACCTCTAGCATTAATAAATATTATACATAAAAGGAGACTACATCATGGAATTATATTAATTTGTAGAAGCACAGAAGTGCGCTGCACATCAGCTTTTTGTAGTGGCGTGTAATAATATTTTTGAGGATCGAATTTTAACTAGACGGAGTTTTGCATTTAGAATTGAAAAAAAAATGCTATTTTGACGTCAACCAAAGTATTTTTGGGCTTAAGCATGCCATAACAATACGCAGATCAGAGATACGAGTGCCAAAGTAAATGAATAGAGGCAAAAACAACTTAGAAGAACGTAAATGGGCGGAAAAATATAATAATTACTTGGTTTTCCCTATTACTGCTTGGTCCACGGTAGGTAATAATTGCAAAAATAACTGCTTCTGTCTCGGAATTTAATGCATCAAAACCATCCAATAGGACAGCAACAATACTATTCGGTCATTTGTGTCCACTTTATTCTTAAATTCAAACTTTTTAAGTTTAACTTGTATAAGTTTCTTTGAATCTTACACCATTTTTTTGGAAATGAAGCCAATGTTAATTTGAATACATTTTTGTTTTGCTTACTAATGACAGCAGTAATTTATAATAATGTTATTAAAATTTAATATAATAATTTGAAAATGAAAGCATGAAAAGATGATAAGATATTCTTTGAAATCTCACAGGTCTCATTTCTGGTCCATAAGTTAATATATATTTTATAAATATGCGCTACTTTAGCACCTGTCATCTTATACACTTCATAATGATTGCGATGGTGTTCAATCACTGTAAAAATACAAATAACCGAAGTGATACGGAGAAAATTTTTCTGCTCTATGAAGTTTATGAAGTTCAAATGGATTGTGGGACAACTAGAGATAATTAAGGTCCAACCGATTTATCGCTAAGTGGAAAATTCATGTACTGCCATTTTTGTCTATATTTTTTTCATTTATCATGTTTATCCAGGATCTATTGGAGTCTACATTGTAACCTCTGTTGTTAAGTAACGATGTTTTGTAACTTATTTCTTAAATAGGGTTAAGGCATGCACATATAATAAAATAAAGGTTTTTTGCTTTTTCAATAAATAACCGGAATGACATATTTTATTAATAATGCCATATTTACTTTACAGATGTTAGCACTCTATAAAAATATAGATTAAATTTCTGTTGTTACATCGACTTTAAAATATTTGAGTCCACTTGAGTCAAAAACCTAAAAATTCTCTTTTAGAGTCTATTTCCTTAGTACTTTTACTGCAAAACTAATATTATGTTGATTTGAGTGTCAACTTACGAATATAATTGTACACTATATAAATTTGTTAAAAGATGTCAACAGATGAAGACAGGCTAAATTGTTAAGGAATGTAAAATGAAAAGGCAAGTTGTATCATTTACTCTAATTTTGATTCTTAAAAACCCTGATGTGTTTAGTTATTTTATGCGTTATAGGAAAATTTAAAAAGCTTTACCTTATTCAAAAATATATGTAATTTACTGGAAAACCAACATTTATATGTTTTACGTAGTTATTCATTTTGATGCCAGCCTACACGAATTGATAAGGAAAGATTGAAGTTTTCTAAAAGAATGCAGAAAAAAACGAAAACAAAAGTTCTGTACCATCTACGTAACATTAACGGAATCTGCAAAAAGCCTTCTGAATTTTGCAAGAAGTACGGGTGTGTCAGCCGCAGGTTTTATCTGACAATAAACATGACAATTTGTTGCTAAACAGTATGCCTTCAAAAATTTTTATTAAGTCCGGTGAACTGAGTATAAATATAAAAGATAAATTTTAAAAAATTCTAGCAATTTGCTAATAACCTTATTTGATCGACATCGTTTGAAGAATGTTTCAGCATTTGAGGGCTTCATAACCAACAGATTTGCATTGTCCTAGACAGGCAGTACAAAATAGAACCAAATTCACATCCAAAAAACAAAACAGTATCGTGTTTATACCTCGAATTACAATGAGAATTTATACCAAATGTTCAGAGATGCCTTGAAATCCTTGAGACAAAGCAAAACGAAACAAATCAAACGAGAATGGAAAAGAATCGTTTTTGAGCAGATTTTAATATTAAAGCATTTCAAAAAAGTTTGCTTTCGTTTCCCATCAATTGAGTTAGGCAACCACAACAACTGCAACTGTATTTTCAATTTTTAAATGCAAATTTAGATTTTTTAAAATACACAAAATGAAAAAATTAAACACACAAACATCATTGCATCATTTATTCGCTTAAAATTCCACATCATTTACTTCTTACATCAGCAATATATAATCAGATAACATATTTATTCAGTATTAAAATAAGAAAAATATCATTTAAAGTGAATATAAATGGATTAAATTAGATTTATCAATAAAACAGTTTTTCTGGAAACATAAAAACCAATTTCAAAGATTATTGAAAAGTCAGTACGCACAATAATTTGTTTTCACATTCAATATAATATTGACAGCTTTGACCGCCATTTGTTTTTGTTTTCGTCGAATTGGGGAAAAGGAGCTGAAAGATTACATTCACATGATCTATTGTTTCTGGTATAATTGGTATTAAGAAGATGTAAATGTATCGCTATTTGGTAATGTTTTCTTTACAGAAAACGGACCTATAATTACTTAAATCTACAATTAACCTACTGAAACTATTAACCTATTTATTTTCTACACTATAAACTATGTTTCTAAACATTTATAAATATAAAGCTACATATTTATAAATTAATCCAGTATCCTTATTAAATCCTCATATTTAAATAACTTGTGGAAGCATATTTCTCTTTTTCTATTCAAGACTTTTTTCTTTACAAAAACTATTTCATTTTCCTTTCAAAGTATTTATTACAAATTTTAATTCTGATTGGCTATAACTTAATTATTATGATATTGATTATTTAATGAAATGTTTTAAATATTTAGCCATTTGAACCAACATTTTTTAAAAATTACTTTGAAAGAGCTGTGAAATAACTTTTGTAAGAAATTTGTTTTTAGATTACATTTCTTTTAGTCAAAAAAGTGTCATTTTTATCGGTGTTGACTTCAATCAATAGTGCATAAGTTTTTACACAGACCAGGGTTTTTTTAAAAACTTTTCAGCAGTTTTTTCTTATGTTTCGTGGTGCAGCACATACATTACTTAATAAGATCTTTTACATTTTTGTCGCATCGTAAAACTGCATAAAAAAGTAGTAAAATACTAAGGAGTAGTTTGGATTGTAAAGAAATTTTACATAAATTAGATAAAAAAATATATATTTCTTTTGACGTATTTTTTCTACTAGTCAGGACTTTATCTCAGTATCTATCTTCCTTTTACATGGAGTCTAGAGTAATTTGGATCATCAGTTTTTTAAGTCAACTATTCCGAGTTCATCTAGCTCATCAACACGTGAAATTTGACATGTTGTTTTCATTGTACTTGTTATATGCAGGTTGAAATAGATTCTTTTTCCTTATTTTATTTTTATTTTCCAAATACCAAACTAAATAAACAAAACTGGGGCAATTTGATAAAATCAAATCGTCGACTGTTTTGCTGTAAAAATGAAGTAACTAATATTCTGACGATGCGCAAAAACGGGTGTTTTTAGTCAACCAATATATAATAGACTTTAAATAAAAGTCTCGCAATCAAATACATTGACGATAAATGAGCAGTTTTAGATTACATATTATCGAAATTTGGATTTTTATTTGCATCACAGATTTTTACAAATGGAAAATTTTCACATATTGATTATGAAATGTTTTTATCTCTATGTAAATACACGTATGAAATCACTTTTACTTTATAAATTCTAGTGAAATCAAGAAATCACTTGAATATAAACTCAAACATAACTGATGAACATAAATCAAATATTAAAGTCATTCATTCAATATCGTTTAGACAATCAATAAATATTGAAGTTTTTGCAGGATATATTTGTCGATTAAAACAGGTATTTTTTTGCCATGGCATCAGATTAAAATAAAAAAAGGAAATACGACTTATTTTTTAAACCTAACATGATATTTTTGTGCGATATTTGTTTCCAATTATTCCAATGGTACTTACAGGAAATTCTAAATCGCAACCTAGAATCCCCAAACTTTCTGATATTGGCCACAATGTCTTTAAAATCGCAAATAACTTTACTTGAACGACGTCGTTTGAAGAATATTTCAGTATTTAACAGTAGTGCTTAAGTCTATAGATCGATAATGTCTACATTTTGCAGTACAAAACACAGGAGAAAACACATCAATATAGCATTGTTTAATTGCTGAAGCTTCAAATTCCAAGAGAAGTTTATACAAAGTGTTAAGAGATGCCAGGGAAACCTTTGGACGAATGATCAAACAAATCAAACAAAAATGAAAAATTCTCGCAATATGCTGAAACCTTAATATCAAAGCATTTAAAAAAGCTGGCGTTTGTTTCCTATCAATTAAGTTTGGCAACCAAGTAACTGCAACTGTGTTTTCATTGAAAAATGCAAATTTAGATTTTTACACAAAATAAGAAACTTTACGATATCTTTTATATTTCATCTTTATATCTTTTATACGCAATATTTCATCTTTTATTTGCCCAAAACTTCACACCCTTTTTTTCATACTTCAATAATACATTAATTTGCGTTAAATTAAGAATTACCAGTGATCTGCTTCATAAATTATCTAAATAACGACATATTTCATTATGAGTAGCACCCAAATTATACAATTGAATAGCCTCAAAGATTCGAAATATGGACTTTGCATACAGAATATGAATACAATTAAGATCTGTGATTATCATTCAATAGTTGTAATTGTAAAATCTTATAAATTCTTGTCTATTTATTACATTTCTAAAAATAGCATTATCACTAATCCAGTTATTGCTGCAAGTGTAGGCTTTTAAGCTCAATTATTAATACCAAATATAAACTTCACATCAGTTTTCTGGTCTGATGTGTATGTACCTATCTAAATAGAAAAATCATGAAATTGAATACTATATTTACAATTATAATTTATATCCATCATCTATCAATGTATTACAATTGGAGTACAAATCATCCTGATTTAGCTGTAATATGGAAAATAATAATATAATATGTTTATTTTTCATAAATACTTCCAGAATGGCATTCTGCACTTTCCCTTTCTGCTACATTATTTGCATTTGATTGACGTCGCTTTTTAAGTTTTTCAATAATTTTCCAATATGGAAAGCAAACATATCCATTCCAACTAAGCTCCAGCAGATATACAGATTAGACATTCGATCAAAATATATCGAAATCCCAAATGGCAAGTGAGCTGGTTTACATAGAGAAAGTAAAAATTATTAGCTTTCATCGCTTTCTCCAACTTTTCACTTTGAGACAAGACAACAACGGGTTTTCTTACTTATTACTATTTTAAGACTTAAAAAGGCTTTGTTTCCAATTTCTATTTAGTGAGTGCAACAATTATCTCTTACTATATTTTCTTATATGTGGCATAACATGGCCATCCATCAGCAAAAATTAAGGCGAGTTTTTACAAAGAGAAAGTTGTGAAAGCAGAGAAAGCGCAATAGATACAGTAAACTTGAGACTAGATTGAGTGTATAATCCTGTATGGGATATGCTTTCATTCAATCGACTTATATGTTTACCAACGAGATAGACAAAAAAAGAAAAAAAAAAGAAAGCAGAAAGGAATAAAGTTGTTATAATATTGTTGTATGTTCTTGTTTTAATTTTTACTAAAAGTGGAAAGCTAGTGAAAGCAAATAAAGAAAAATACTAGAAATTGAGTAAATATTTTAATATTGAATTTGGAGAAAGCTGAAGAATAGGTTAATATTTAATTTTTGATAATGCATAACCAAGAATTGCTCCACTAAATTCATTCTAATTCTAATTTCCATATTCATCTTTCGTGCATAAAGCATTTTAAAACAATTCGGCCGTATGGTCATAATATAATTCATATAATACTTCTAAATGTTGTTGATGTGAATTATCTTTTTAGGAACTTCATAAAATATTATGACCGGAGTCAAAATGCTCCAAATAGTTCTCTTCTTAAAGGAGTTGACATTATAGTTTGCTAAATGAGTCTACACCGATAGCACACCGATAACTTTTCAATATGCCCCGCTATCGGGTAGTCAATAAGAAACCGATAAGCCGATTAGCTTGGATTTTATAGCGGAAAACAATGTTTACCTCTTATTTATTTATAAATTTTTTATCCTGTTGGCTGATATCCTTGGTGAATTTGTTTTGTTGCTTGTGGTGCTCGATTAGCTCGATACTATTTACTAATTTTAACTAAAGATTTATGTCTTTATTTATTTCTTTGCTTAGATTATTTCTTTGTGTTACCGACAATGATAGTAACAGTTTTCTCGAAATAAATAAATAAGCTCAATTAAAGTTAGTAGGCTATACTAACAGGTAATAATTAAAAATGTAACTGAATTTGCGTTTTTTGTTTAGTATTTTTGATTGTCTTTTTAAACTTTAATTTACTTAAATTTATATTTGAAAATGTAAGGGTTTGGCAAAAATTGGCTTTTTATCGTTCCACTTTTAAACATTTTGTAAAGTATATAGCAGATTACGTTTCGTACACTCTATTGTTGCTATGGTTTCTATTGGTTGATTATTTACCGCAATATTAAATATTACGCTGGTTACATCAACAATAAAAAATTGGTTAATTGAAAATATTTTCGTCTTCTTATTGTCGTTTTGACACAATTTATTTCTCCTAATTCAATAAATATATTATTAAACCCGTATGGCTTATATGCAATTCACTACATCTTTTTTTCTTATCGGCGCTTATCGGGTTTACCGATAAGATCATTAATCAATATTTCCTTAACGGGTCGCCGATAACGAATATTAAGGAAACTATAGGCCACGCGCATTACAGCGACAAACCCGAGGAAAAAGTAAGCTAATTTCCTGATTAAAAAAAGTTTCGGTGCGAATTCCAAATTAAGAATGAGGAACCAGACAAGCGTGTAATGTAGGGTATGTTTGTGTGTATAGAAGTAAACGTGACAACGAAACGCGTTGTGTAATGACTTTTCAATCAAACCAAAAAAGTTACTTAATTGGAACACATAAAAACTGATTGGCTGTTGATTAAACTAAATGTAAACCTTTATCGACGACGACCTTTCATAAAAATAACAAAATTATTTTGATAATGCACTTAAGTGTCTGCTAAAAGTGTTCCCTTTGAGCTGTCAGTTGCACTACGCTCGCGTTCTAATCCCTTACGCTTATAAAAATCAAATTGTCACGACGTAAAAAAAATATTATAATTATATAATTGAAATACTAATAAACATGCTGAAGTTTCGATACTTTATTTACGCAAAAATGAATTTATATATCAGCGTTACTTTAACTTAAATGGGAATTTTGAATCTCTGCATTACAATGAGTCAACAATAAAATGCTTAAATTAATGATTCAGTATTTCATTTAATAGTCTTTCTTCCAGAGTAATTCTTGATCATTTTTTGAAACAAATTAACTTTTCTTTTCCAAACTTTAGCCAGTTTCCTTGGCTTTACGTGTTCCTTCATCTTATTTACTTTCTTTAGGTTAACAGGACGAGCGACCATTCCGCGTCGTGGCTTGACAGCACTGACTAGCCTCATCAGAACCTTACATCAATTAAATATGAAAATTTTATGCTTTTGATTCATTTAAAATATTATTGTGTAATATTGTGCAGTCTACCATCTGGACAATCCCAAATTCCATCTTCATCGCAAACCCATTCCTCTGGAATACAAGCACCTGGTTGCGTTGGTTCCTCACTTGGTGGTTTCGAGCATCTCATTTCATCATCCGAACACGGACAATTTTCCTCTGACTCGTCACTCCAATCACGACAGTCATTATCACGTATTATTATTTTTAACCAAAATTATTTGCTAGAAATCCGCGTGAATAGCATGTGTTTTCAAATTTCCAAAAATAATACTGACGGTCACAAATGAATGATCCACTGACGCAATTTCCATTGTTGCCACGAAACTGAAAATTTTGAAAATGTTAAGGAAGCCTTAATGCTAGAATAATTCCTACCAAATAGGCTTCACACATAATTACGTATTAAGCTATTTACCTATCCGGCATCGCAAGGTGGGCAATCTTCAGGATTGTCTGGCTCATCACTTCCATCACCACAGTCATCTCGACCTAAACTCCCAGTTTCAAAATAAGTTCCAAAAAATTTCATTGTTTAGCAAAATGGTTGCTTCTCCCTAATAATATAAGAACATTATGCAAAACTTGGGCTGGCACCCCAACCATTGCATATACTTGACTTTAAAACACAGCGTCCTGAGTCGCAACGAAACTGAAAATGCAAAAAAAACATGGCAAAACAAATTGCCAAATATTTGGTCATTTCACCATAAATTACAAGCATATTATAATCTTATGCAACTAGCTGTTCCTCATTGCAAGGAGGACATTCGTCTGGATTTTCCAGTCCATCACTTCTGTCGCCACAGTCGTCCACACCTGAATTGCCATTAACATTTTATAAAACCACTTAAAATTACACTCCATCTTAATTAGCTGAAATGTTTGACAATATTTTGCACATTAGGTACCATCGCACATGTAAGTGCTGGGGATACAACGCCCAGTGCCGAATCTGAACTGTTCCACGTTGCAGGCTGGACATTGGTCTGGATCATCAAGCTCGTCTCCTCCATCGCTGCAATCATCATAACCTGGAAACTTGTACTGGCAAGTACTTGATTAATTTAATTATTAATAAATGTGTCAAAAATTAACGAAAATTGCTTGCCATTACAAACGTCCTTCAACTCAAGGCATCGTCCAGATGTGCATGGAAACTGCACAAATTTGGGTATTGCATTGTAAAAAATCAAATTAAATGATTTCCAATAAAAGTGGCAAAACAGAATTCAGAGTTGACGTGAGTATCGGGGCAAAGCGGACAGGTCTCGGTTTCCGGATCTAGTTCATCGCTCATAACTCCACAGTCATCTGCGCCATCGCAAATCCATGTCGCAAATATACCATTGCCGATGGCACATTGCCACTGGAGCATAGAAAAAACAGGAACCTTTACGACCCGCCAATATCTTGAAATTTTCACAAACCCTGGTTTCTGGAATGTAGTTTCCATTCTCACATTCCCACTAAAGTTTTTTATTTCAAAACGATAAAATTTACATACATATCCTGCCTGACAATCTTGGCCATAGACAGCGCCAATAAAGGCAAACAGCCCGATTAAAAGCTTAGCCTTATTTCATGGCCCAAATATAATTGGTCGACAATTTGATGCGGGTTCAAAAGTAAGAATTAAAATACAAAGACAAATATACCATCAGTGTGGATGCAAGCTGTAATGATAACATGAATTAATCTCATCACCATCATTATCTCATAATTTGTTATACCTATTTGTAAACGGACAAATAATATCTGAAACCATTGGGAATCAATTAAAAAAAATATACGGCTGGGATACAAAAATGAAAATAATGATGGTATTTGGATTAAAATAGTTGTCAAGTTGAAATGAAAAAAATAATGATGAAAAATGGACATCAAATCAATTAATTTCCAAGTCATTATCATTTATTAACCTCTCAATTAAATTAAGAAATTTGCTTACCAGAACTTGGAATTTCTAAAATATAACAAGTTTTCAGCATAGTAATTGTAAAGACTGATCATTCACCATTTACTGTGCTTCATTGAGTAGTGGCCTTATACCGCCATACTTCTTGACCATTTTTTAAAACACTTGAGATAATGAGATTAGTTTTTTCTAACATTCGTCGTTTTAAATGGCTTATTGTGTTTATCGGTTTCATGATTGAAATATTTTCCATTGACTACCTGGTACCAGTTCAAATTTACGAGCATGAGGATCAAGACAAATATTATGTTTTTGATGTGGCTGTTGCTTTAAGAAGGAAATCAATTTTAGCAATCACCACTCAAATTGACCGAATACTGATGAATTGGCACAGATAAAAAGATGACTGGCAGTTGATGAAAATATATTGGATGTCGGCATCCCAATTAAAATAATCAACACAGTTTGATGTGTAGTTTAGTACCTGCTGAAAATGTTGCCCTTGAAGCCGTTGAGTGATGCCATTCGGCTGCCCCAACCACTATGAAATGTTATGTTGTGCCGCAATTTTGCTACGTAACTCTTAACTGATAAGTGATAGAATAATTAATTTGAATACTGAAATACTGGAGTTTCAGCACTTTATTAAAACGTTAAAATGAATCCGGACTTCCACATTACTTTTACTTTTTTGAATTTTGAATCTTTGTATTACAATAAATGAACAATTAAATATTAAGCACCAAATTTAATCATTCCGTATTTCATTTTGCAACCTTCTTTCCAGAATATTTCTTAATCATTTTTTGAAACGAATTTACTTTTCTTTTCTCAACTTTAGCCAGTTTAGTATTTGTAATGAATTCAATTTATGTCAAATGATCAGTGGGCCAACTAGGGAGGCAATCAGAAATATGGGAA
>JAQFYG010004279.1:0-11239 GCA_034694325.1 Entomobrya corticalis | reverse complement strand
ACAAAAATGAATGTTATCACATTATCAAAGAATAATTACATCAAAATGCATTTATTTTTAGACGGAAAATCCCTCGCGATGAGCGCAAGAATCAACACAACATACAGATTCGGATTCATAGCACTGGATATCCTAGGCTTATCTGACTTCGACCAAGGAGTATACACGTGCGTGATAAGCTCAGCGACAGGATCTGCTGAGAGCTCATCTAATCTGTTAGTTCAAGGGAGGGAGTCGAGGTACTCTACAGATCAGTCTACGGTGTACGCGTTATCTGAACTGGAGACTCAGTCAATGTCGAGCACTTATCAGGAGTTACCTCCGGAGCCACAGGTGCTTCCACCACAGTTTATTAAGCAGTTGAATCCTATCGTGTCGCAGGAAGGGAGGACTGCTCATTTTGAGGCTCAGTTGAATGTTAATGTTGATAGGGTGGAGTGGTGAGTTGATGGGGTTTTTTAATTAAATTAAATTTAACTTTAACTATTTCACTTAACGAACTTGTTATCTTGTCCAGGTACATGAACAACAGAGTCCTAACAGCAAGCTCAAGAATCACAACAATCTCAAACTTTGGCTACCTCAGCCTGAACATCATGCACTTGAGAAACGAAGACGCTGGAATTTACACAGTTAAAGTATGGAACAAATCCGGAGAGGCTGTAAGTACTGCGCAGTTGGTAGTTGAAGCTACCCAGCAGCAGAGGATCGAAGAGAGTTCTTATATGCAGAGTATCGAGCAGTTGGAGGCTTATAAGCAGGTCGCTAATTCGAGGCAGGAGATTGTACAGGAGAGCTTTGGGGCTCCTGTGTTTAAGCCTGGGTTGGTTGACCAGACGGGGGTTAGGGAAGGGGGGTTTGCGCATTTTGAGGCGAGGTTGGAGCCTGTTGGCGATCCTAACATGCGCGTGGAATGGTTTAAAGATGGTCGTGCAGTTGAAGCCAGTGAGTTTATATTAATTAATAAAATTTATTATTTTAAAGAACAATTAGACTAATCACCTGTCACCTCCTTAGGCTCCCGCATCACCTCCTTCTACAACTTTGGGTATATAGCCCTAACAATAAAACAAGTAACAAGCAAAGACGCAGGAACATACACAGTCCAAGCAACAAACCTAACCTCCTCAGTCCAATCATCAGCAACCCTCCAAGTGTTATTAAAACAAGACACAATCCAAACAAAATCAGTCCACCCAGAAGGTCTAGAAAAGATCCAATACCTGGAACAAAAGTCCCAAAAAACTACAGAAATCCAAGAGGAAGTCAAACAAGCACCACGATTCATCACACAACTCAAATGCACGTCTAAAATACGAGAACACCAGCGTGCTCATTTCGAGACGAGACTTGAACCTCAGAGTGATTCAACGATGACCATTACATGGCTGAAAAATATGGAACCACTTCAACCTGCGAACAGGATTCAGATGTACCATGACTTTGGGTACGTGGCTCTGGATATTAATGCTGTTAGGTTGGATGATACTGGGGTGTACACTTGTGTGGCGAGGAACGCTGTTGGTGAGGCGAGGATTGAAGGGAGTATGGAGGTGTTTGAGGTTGTTCAGAAGGAAGAGGTTAAAGCTGTTAATGTTGTGAGTAAGGCTACTTATGACCAGGAGAAGTTGATGCAGGATAACTATGTTGTTAGTGCTCCTGTGTTTTTGAGTGGGTTGGTGCAGGAGATTAGTGTTGTTGAAGGGCAGAATATACATTTGGAGTGTCGGGTTGATAGTAAGATTATTAGCAGTGTTGAGTGGTTGAAGGTAAGGGTTTTTGAAACTATTAGGTTTAGTTTGATTTAACTATTGATCATGAATTAAAACATGTCCAATTTCATCTACAGAACGGCAGAAGCCTAACAATCGGATCAAGATACAGAACATACAACGACTTTGGATACGTCGCCCTAGACATCCTCAGCGCCCAAACATCAGACACTGGAACGTACACATGCGTGTTATCAAACCGCGCTGGACAGGTACAGTCTAGCGGCAGCGTTATCGTCACTCCAGCGAAGGTCGAGAAGCGTGAGAGTCCTAGTGACGCTGAGTTGTATAGGACTCCACAGAGGCAGCCGGAGGAGGAAGAGGTACAGTATCCTAAAGGGCCTCCGGTGTTTGTGAAGCCTTTGAAGAATCTTCAGACTATTGAGTTGAGTAACGTGCATTTGGAGACGAGGTTGTCGCCGATTGGGGATCCTACTATGCGAGTGGATTGGTTTTTTTCAGTAAGCCGATTCATGTTTTTTCAATGACAAAATGAAATTTTGAAATAATTTTATTTCAATCTTTAACGAAACATCATAATAATTTTATATAATCTGAACAATATAACACTTCTTTTTGATTAGCTTATGAAATAAAACTAATAAACTAACAACGTGAGCTGTATTCGTAACTATTTAAATTCTGAAATAACATATTCTTATTGAAAGCATAAATGGTTAATGCTATTTAAACAATTATGACTGGATTTTCACAAAACTAACGACTAAATACATACTTCTGAATAGAAACACCATCATTATGGCTTAGCTTTCTTCTGTTGACTTTTTGAAGGCGCTTTCTCCTCTACAATCCCATGGATCACCTCCTTGTGCCTTACCAAGTTTCCTTGGTTTACAAAAGCTCTTGAACACTTCTCATAATCACATATAAATGTTTTTCTTGCGTTCATGCTGATGCATTGTCCATTTTGATTTTCATGGCGCTTGTACTCAGTTCTTCCCTTGAAACCTTTTCCGCAGTGTTCACATTTGTATTTGGGATCTGAAGAAGCATGATTATGTGCATGGTGGTTGTACAAAGACTTTTTGTCTTTACATTGCTTGCCACATAATTTGCATTTTTGAGGAAAGGTAGAGTCTTTTTCAAATGGGTTTTCATAACTAGGACTAGCTTTCAACACGTTATTATTAGTCGTCAGATGGGACTGAGAACTCGAAGAATTATTCGAAGTCGTCGGAGAATTATGTTCTGACTGCGTCTCTTGCTTATCTCCTTCATTTCCGCTCCCATTCCCTTCAATAATCATTTCTCTTTCCTGACCAACTACCTCGTTATCTTCTGAATATTCATTCATCGTATCTATGAAAGCGTCTAATACTTTCCAACTATTTTTCAACGCTACAATCTCAGTTTTCTTATTAATTGCCAGTTTATGACTTATAACGAACTTAAAAAGTGACTTATATAATTGTAACGCTGATTTATAACGACATAGCATTTCTCTCTGTTTTGCTTTATACAGATTTAAACTATCGATATTTTCATTGCATTTCTCAGCGTTTTCATTAAATACTCCTAACCATTTGGTGACTTCATTTAAACCTCTTTCAAACTTTAGTGTATCCCATTTAGTGCTTAAAGCATCAAATTCTGGAGATACAATATCATCATTTAAGAAATGCTCATGGTGCTTGTCAAAAATTGCTTTGATTTTAATTTCTATTTCAGATATATCATTGCATGCTATCATGCTATCAGTAATCTCGCTATGCATATCGTTAATTTCTTTAGCAAATTTGTAACTTTTGATGTCGTTTAAAATGAGTCTAATTTTACTCTTTAATTTGATACGCAGATCAGTCCAACTTGTCTCTAACTTTATCACTGGATGATCTTTATTCCTTGGTTTTCTAAGCTTTTCAAATCCTCTGTTAACTAATTGTTGAAAACTAACATTTTTCTCATTTAAAAAGTTCAACTTTTCATTTAACGAATCTAATGCTAATTTTCCCTCATCAACGTTGTTATACGTTATCGAATCAATTACTATATCTGATGTTTTAATTAAACTTTTGAAATAACTGACACTGCTAGGTGGCTTTTCATTTGGAATGAGAGATGGGGCATAGTGACTTTCATTATTCAACGGGTCATTAGAACTTTGACTTGTAGTTTGTTCACTATTTCTATCCATTAAGTCATCAATTTCCATGACCAAATCTTCGTTATCTTCATAAATTGGTAACGGAAGAACTGCAATACTTTCTTGCGAAGTATTTGAAGTCAAAGGCTCCACCACCTCCATAATGACATCATGTAGAACAGCTTGGATCTCAGATAAATTGTCCAGGTTTTCATTAAAATTGTCTAGTTCCATATCTTCACAGGGTGTTGGTTCTGTTGATTCGGTTGCCATCACTGGAGTAGTAGATTTTGTTGGGTCATAGTTCTCATCATTTCCTGATAAAGCAAATATCGCCGTGCCGTCTAGAACTGATAACGCAGTGATCAATCTTGTAGCATCATCAGCAATCTTTTCATCAGTCGTATCTTCCAATAAATTGGCTGACATGTTTACAGCATTCCTTAAGAGGCAGATTATTTTCTCCTTTTCATCATTAAATTTCTTGATAGACAAGGTTCTTATCTTATCTTTCAGTGTTTCTGTTAGTTGCTTAAGACGTTCCCAGTTGTCGTTTAGTTCCTGTAGGAAAATTGACATGTGATTAGTTGATAAAACAAGTCAAATAGCATAGAAACACACAGAAGTTGTTTTGGAAAATGAACCCACCTTTTTCTTCTGTCGGATAGTATCATGGTCCGGATGCCCATCCCGAATATACTTATCAGCATTAGTGCTAACCTCCATGACCCGCTTTTCCTTGCTCGCCATCTCCTTCTGGAACTCGTCAAACTTCCTCTGAAGCACTTCTACATGCTCCAGATCCGTTCCAAACTCGTCTGCAGTGACGAATGTCTCTTTATCCTGAATCCAGAATAGTAATTCCCCAGATACCTTCCAAAATTGATCTAGCTCAAGTGCCTGCTGGAGCTTAAGGCTCTTCTCGGCTACCCTGGATATGAGTGTGCTCCAGTATTTATTGATCCCATCAATTTTAGTCTGGTAAATCTCAGCCATCAAACCCCCCTCTGTGATTAGTTTGTGACCTTTTTTCATCAGCAAATCCACAGCATTGGTGCGTTCTTGAATTTCTGCTTCCACTTTCTGGATAGAAAATTAAACAGTTTTTTAAAAATTGGATAGAGATTATATGCAATTATCATTGAAACAGTTATTCAATTAAATCACTAACCTTATTCTTCTCAATCAACTCAAACAAATTGTCTGAATCGGCAAAAGATATGTCACTAGCCGCCTCCATTTTCTCCCAAAGCCAAGACTCCAGTTTGTCTGCATCTAGTTTAAATGATGCCATGTTGATAATTGGTTTTGGTTGATTATCTAAATTGTATACAAAATATATCATGTCATGTTTATCATTATCGCAATGGAATGCTTAGCAAATGATTATTTAAATTTAAATTTATTTGAATTCTACAACAAACATGGTTCGACTTACTTATTTCAGAAAATGTTAAATTTTCTAAAAGTAATTTATACCAATTACTTTTCACTATAATAATTAATTTTCGCTGATCAATTAACACTCTCCTGCCCCAACAATTAAAATACGTTAAGTAAAAACAGACAAATATATCACTTTATCAAGTACTGATAAGCTAGTAGATCATGGCATACAAGATGTGTACAGCTTTAAATACTATGTATTTCCTTTTAAACTTGATTAATTTCAGAATTAAATTACTTCAACTGTCATTAAATTCAGATGTTTAGAACGAAATAGTCAATGAAAAAAAAACAATCCCATATGATTGTCAATCAGTTTCGATTGAGATTGAATTGCTGAGCAAATGAGAAAATTGACTCATGACAAATCAGTTTTACATGACAATATATAGCTTTAAATTTAGATTTCATTAATGTCGTTTTCATGTTACAATGTTAGATTGCTGAGTAAATGAGAAACTGAGCTTGTTTATGAAAGTTAAGTTTAAACAAAATAACAATTTAATTTAACGATAAATTACATTTTTAAATTCTTATGTACATTAGGTAATCATCCCCAATATCCTGAAACCTTAAACTTTACTTATATTTTAACTTGTTACGCTAGTCGTGTTAACATTTTTGTTGCTTTACTATAATATGAAAATACATTTTGAATATCGAATATATTACATTTCAAATATTATAAATTGAGTTAAGAATGACGCATTAGCTTTTAAAATTTTGACTTAAAATTGAAATACAAATTGAAAATGAAGAATTGAATTGAATAGTATGGAATTACTGAATATTGAATACTGGCTTAGTAAATGAAAAACAGACTTTGTTACTCGATTAGCTTGACGGAGAAAGACTTTCCGAGTTGAAACTTGAGTATTAAAAATACTTTGTAAGGTTATGAGAAAGTACCGACTATTTGTTCTTTGTTAATGTCAAAGTAATCAACTGTTGTAAACAAAGATCTTGTGAATATAAATATAATTTTAAATTGTGCTTTAATCGATAGCCATAACTATTTTCCATTGGATTACATAAAAATTTGCTAAAGAATCGAAAATTTTGGTAAGTAGACTAATAGAGCTAACGCGTTAAATAATCCCATTTATGGAATCCAAAGAGGAGACGAGTTTTTTAAAAGGATTTTGCTGAATTTGATGCTGGATGGTAGGGAAAATGTGGAACGAAAATTCATTAAAAAAGTTTGTTTCGTTAAACATACTAATAATAACAGACGACCCCTACGAGATACTAATTCTACGCGAATTCTAGGTTGAATTCTAGTGAGAACGGTTGAAGTCTATTGAGAAAAGGTTTATTACTTGTATTGAATAAAATACAGTCTCCAATATACGAGTGAATAAAGTATGCAAATGATCACAATTTTGGGGCAATGAGAGACAATGTGTATTCCTCAGGACAAATTGTTTTCTATAATTTAAACATATAAACTTAACAACTAAAACAAAACTAAGTAATAACAAAACATACAGCATAATGATTATCAAAGTTTTATTTCATTTAAATTGGTTTATTGATTAAGCGATAACATTTAAAAAGTGATATTCTAAATACGTTAGTATCATTCTATGAATACTAAAAGTTGTAGGAACATAACGAATCATAATGAAATGAACTAGATAGCAGTTTTTGTCTTTTTCTTTCCTCTCCTTGTTTTGCCTTTTGGCTTGGGGTATGGACAGGTCTCAGCCTTATGATCTGTAAATCTGCATCGATAGCATCGGACTACGGGTTTGGTCAGATACATGTCCGGAACTTCACATGTAGGTTTTACATCTAAAGCTGAGCTCTTGAGACTCTGGAACCAGTTAAACTTTTCCGGAGCAGTCCATGCAGCTTCTTGTATAGATGTAAGGGATAGGCCGGGCCAAGACTCAAATCCTGGATTTGGGAATCCTAATACGACTTTTGATGGCATCTCAGTTGGTTGCCAAAGTACTAGTTTCAATTTGTACTCATCGTGTATGGATTTGGCGTCCGCGACATCAGTATATAGAGATAAAGGTTCCTCGTGTCTATCATATGCAGTCTGTTTCCTCATTTCTTCAAAAAAATCGTCATGCCAGTGCATAAACCCTTGAGTTCCCATGATTTTCGTAGCCGTCCCCATGTCTGTGAATGCAAGCAAAAAAAGTCATTCAATTAGAATATAGCCGAAATGATTAATACCTGATCACTTTAGAACTTTATATGCGGTGAAACCTTAGATTGGTATTTTAAGTTAAGTTTAGAACTAGTACAAATGAGAAAAGTAATGTAGTATTGAAAATTTAAAAATCGGGATGTCAGCCGCGAGTTTTCGCGTTACCAGGACTCACCAACGTGGAGGTCTCCCGTATTAGAGTCCCACCTAACCTAGTTCTAACTAAACGTTTTTAAATATACTAAATGTAATGTTTTATGCAGTTGGCCAAGAAAACTCAAAGTTTGGTATAATTAATTAATTCAAATTTTAAATTAAGTTACAATAAATTTAGTTGATTCCGTTTTTAGTAAATATATTTTTATTTAAAACTCAATTAAAACAGATTATTAATTTTGCATTTAAAGCTAAGTAATTTGAATTTTGAATATAGTGAACAGGCCCAGAGACCGTTCTACTATATTTAGCGTGGAAGTACATGTTAAAAGTTGAATATTCGAAAAAATACATAAAGTGAACTAGCCCATAGACTGTTCTACTGTATGCAAAATAGAAACGCCATAGTTGTGGCACCAAATAGATAAGTTGCTAGAGAGAATGGCGTAATATAAATTGAAAACCATAGGAACTCTAAATACGAGATTGCATAAACTGAAACACTATAATAAACAATTAAGCCCAATCCTTTTCATCCTTTGTTTCCATTGATGATTCTGCATATCTTGAATTATCACTTCACTCCTGACCATTTGTCTCATCTTCACTGTTATCCTTCTTCTGTGGTTTGAACCAATTGGTAAGCGGCGCTTGCTTAGGTAGAGGTCCATTTATTTTAACTCCGGTGTGTTTCTCTCTCTTGTGCCTCATTAAAACCTTTCTTGTCCCGTACGCTGAAATTTAAAACAAATTTTAAGTTAATTCAATGAAATACGTTTATGGTCAAACAGAATTATGATAATATTGCTTGTCACTTACATTTATCACAACCTTGATAGTCACATGCATAAGGAAGTTTGACTTTGACGAGTGGTTTGGCCGTAAAACCATGCTTTTTCCGTTTATGATCCAATAATGAATCATAAGTGTTGTACGCTGAAATATTATTTGATCCAATTAAAATTTAGGCCCATTTTGTTAGTACACGTACAAATTTAAACACTATTACGAAGTGCACCTTACCCTTGTTACAACCTGGGAAGTCGCACACATGTGACATTTCCCCTTCATGCTGTTCAAGGTGATTCTCCAGAGCTTTTGCGGAGGTAAGACCTATAACAAAAAGCAAACGGTAGAATGTGCTGGCATGATAACCTTTTTTCAGATACATTGAATTACAACGATAGCTGACTTACGTTTGCTGCAACCAGGGAAGGTACACGGGTAGCCAACATGCTTGTTTCTCTTGTGCTGCCATAAATGCCTTCTTGTCCCGTACGCTGAAATTTGAAACAAATTTTAAGTTAGTTCAATGAAATACGTTTATGGTCAAACAGAATTATGATAATATTGCTTGTCACTTACATTTATCACAACCTTGATGGTTGCATGCATAAGGTAGTTTGACTTTGGGAGTAGGGGCAGATTTTACAACGGGTCCAGAACCGTGTTTTCTTAATCTATGGCTTGACAAAGAATTATTATTACTGAACGCTGTAAACATAAAAACAAATTCGAAAGTTAGACCGATGAAAATTTGGTCAAATTTAATTACAGTAATGCTGCATATCACTTACCCTTATCACAACCTGGAAAATCGCAGACATGCGATAATGTGCCTTCATGCGTCTGAAGATGATTCTTCAGAGAATTTGGGTGATTTAAAACTACAATAAAAAGCAAACAACGGCAAGCATGATTTTATTCTGAAGGTACAATTAATTTAATTGTTAGGATAATTGTTTGGCTTACGCATGGTGCAACCGGGGAAGGTACATGGAAATGTCCTTTCTGCATTATGAGTGAGCTTGTGAATCGTGAGGTGCGTGGACTGGGTAGTAGCTGAAAAATACGCATGTCAGTTACACAAGCTGCTTTTAACAAAATTACACATGTACAAGCGAGTCAAACTTACCAAAATTGCATCCTGGCTCGTCACAAATATAGCGCTTTACCCCGGAATGCGTTCTTTCGTGCATCGTGAGCTCACCACTAGTTGTAAAAATGCTCGAACATCCGGAATATGAGCATTTGAAGTTCCTTACATTGTCATGGCGGAGTACATGATCCTTGAACTTCTGTATGTAGTAGGTAGTAAAATTGCATTCATCTCGAGTACATTGAAACCCCGTGTATCCCATGGATTTGCCCCAGGTCATTCTTGTTCCCACAATTCCCGAAAATGAGAGTCCTGACTTAGCCTCAATATCACTGATAGAACTCCTATAATGAAATATGGACGAACTATTTTCGTATGTCTTATTGGCTAATAGGAAACATTGTAACTGGACAGGTTCCCGGTCCCTTTCAAGTAGCACTACTTTATAAAGGTAAGTCGGGACTGACACCTTCACGCAGCCAAGTGTCTTTGCTATGGAACTGAAAAAATAAAGTACAGTCAGACAGCAACCAAAGTTATTCACAATAAAACATGCGATTGTACAAGTAGTAAATATAAAACGTTTTTTGATACCTCTCATCACCATAAATGGCCCCAGTGACAATTCGGATGGTTGACCACACTGCTGTAAGTTTTCTTATGAACAATTCCAGCGAGCGCCATAAACCTACGTTGAGGTTTGATGTCATTGGGACGATGTTACTCATCAAGAAGGATTCTTCGTAAGTAGTAGAGTTATTTCGATGATTACGCCCTGCTGCTAAATGTCCATTTTCGTATTTCATATACATGATCGCCTCTGGTGTAGCTCCGCCCTTTGGGGTCCTTGCATCCAACTGATATGGAGGTTTCGGTCGGTCCAATTTACCTGCCGTGATCTGATCGACGTTTATTTCTTCAAAAACGAAGACAGGCCGGCAATGGTTCACATCGTAGGCAGCTAAATACTGCTGGTTGCTGAGCAACCTCAATTGTGACGGCATGGAAACCATCTGCTCCATCCGAATCCTTAGATCTCCCCTCGAGTTCACCACTAAATCATCAGAAGGACTTATCATTCCAATCAAGTCCTTATGGACTATTTGAATATGATGACGCATGAGTTGACATGACACAAAAGTATCATCACAGAATGGGCAGCTCAAATCTCCTGCATGGTAGTTGTTGTGGTGGAGTCTTAAACCTTTGTATGTGAAGGCTTGATTTGGGCATTCAATGCATTCTAACAATCGTAGACCGTCATGTTCTTTTTCTGCGTGTATCCTGACATTTTCAAATTCCAAACCAATGTAATTACAGTCTTTAATCACACATCGAACGCCGCTTTGAACGCGTCTCTTCTTAGATGGTATAGTTATCATAGGATTCAAAGTAGCTCCATCCACTTCCTCACTTTCACGTATCTCCTGAGAAACTACATTTATAGCATTAACATTTTTAAGTTAAAAACCACAGCTACAAAAATTGCCATTTGCAAAAACTAATATCGTACCAGTTACAAGTTAAAGAAACTAGAATTTTATATTTGTCATTTGCTAATACTAAGTCATGCAATATACAGGTAAACCAAACTACATTTTGCTAAGACAAAACTGATATCATATACAGGTAAACCAAACTACATTTTGCTAAGACAAAACTGATATCATATACAGGTAAACTAAACTACAAGCTCATATTTGTCCTTTGCTAAGACAAAA
>JAQFYG010004278.1:0-11241 GCA_034694325.1 Entomobrya corticalis | reverse complement strand
TGGTCAGTAGGCATAATAAACTACCTACAAAAGAGGAATGTCCTCTCTCGTACTTTGTACTTGAGAGTAGGACGATAAACATGACGATATCGAATCAATATGGCTTCTAAAACAACTGATCTGCAGGCAAATTAGCTTGCAAGCAAACTGGTCTGCAGGCAAAGTGATTTGCAGGCATTGTTGTTAATGCAGGCAAAGTGATTTGCAGGCATTGTTGTTAATGCAGGCAAAGTAGTTTGCAAGCGAAGGGCCTAGACCCGTAATTTCCACAATGAACACAGGAAGGGCGTTGTTTTGTGTCTGCTGGCTTGTCTGATTTGGCTAGGATTTCCTTAAGTTGAACTGGAGTGGGCAAAATTGATGTTTTTGGTTGTGTAGTTGCCCTGTTGGTAGTTTGTAGGTGGTGGGGAAAGGATTTTGTCTGCTTAACGAATAAACTCATAAATGTCTTGAGCATTTGACCCCAACAGATGTAGTTGTAGATATGGGAGGGCCCGTTCTGCAAAAATTGTAGGAATTACATCATTTTCGGCGATGTTGTGAGTTGGCACGGATGTCATTGATGTCAGTGTTGAGTCAAAAGGTGACTTATACCAGATCTTGCCTTTATAGTTCTAACGGTTTGCCTTAACGGTGGCGGAAATTCCTTCAGTGCATTTCCCCACTAAATTTTCCTTGTTGATTGGCAAAGTGGGCGAAGCTGACAGTAGGCGTGACTCCAGGAACAACAAGAATTACATGTGCATTTTGATGATCTTAGACCAAAGTTTAGTCTGACAGATAATGGTTTGGATAAGTTCTTCATCAGAATCTCCACCTTTTTTTAAAAAAGTCAATATTTTCCAGCTCCTAATTTGATTAAAAATTATATTTTATGATGACAAACGAATTTTAATTTCAAGTGAAAATACAACGTTTTTTAGTGGCATGAACTCTGAGTTGCAATTGTTTGCAATGTTGACAAGATGTTGAACATTTTCTATAATCCATATAATTTGCTCAAAATAATTCCAACCAACAATCTTCATCTTTTGCCGAGTATTTTGCATTGATGCTGAATCCACACAAACATATTATATATTATGCAAAACAAACTCCGGCAGCGATTTCCTCTTTGAATTATATTTACTGAATAGGTAGTGAATATATAGTACTGCTAGAGGCATTTAGTATGCAGTTTATCAACAAGTTTAAGATCTAAGGCGTACACTTTTAATGGCATGCAATTATTATTGAAGATAATAGTAGCTACTTGTTCAAAATATTATGCAAAATATTCAAAGCACTAGAAAATTTAATATCAAGTAAATGCCACGATATATGCATGAAATGTAGATACGGCTCTCGCATAAAAATTATTGTAAAACTCCGTCACCGTTTATGCATGTTATGGAAAGACAAAAAAATGCAACGAGCAGCAGAAAAGGAGGCTCCATGTGATTTGTTTTTGTTTGTGTTTTGGTGGAATAAATAAAGAGGAGCGTTCAGTTGCAATGAATAGGTGCTCGACAGATACTCGTTTTTGGCAAAGAACAGGAGAACTGGAAAGATTAGAAGAATAGTTGTCTCTTGATGTGCAATAAATATCTTTTAAAAAACAAGTGTTTTTTTTACGTTTTAGTAAATTTGTTTGAGAAAACTTACTTAAAAATAAGTCTCAGTTTTGATTTTAAATATCAGTGGCACATTAATATGTTTGAAATTTAAAAATCAGGGTCCCTTTGTCTACACCATTTGAGTCGGAGAAAGGAGGCTTCGTCGTACCAGAAGACGTAATCAATGCAATATACCATCGCTTATTGACACAGAGGTCCTTCAAATTCAACTGGACCGTACTGATGTTCCCACTAAAGAAGAGATCCGGATCGATAAGCTGCTTTCTAGAAAGGACAACACCACCGTCAAATATAATGGACGATCAGTGTTGCGAGAGATGAAGAGAAACGTGTTGAAAGAGCTGGCTCCAGGACTGATTTCGGTTGGGTATGACATCGAAAGTGTCATGATTCAGTCCGAAAAGAAGACGACGTCTGACCCCAAGTCAATAACTTTTTGGAATTATTTTGACAAGCAAATGGAAAATAATAAATTGTTAGTGCTGAAAGTGCTCCAAGGCTGTTACTGTTAAAGTTAAAATCACATAAAGATGTTTGAAATTTCTTGTTTTAATTATTATTACACGAAATTTAATATTTTATTCTTGACCGTTACTATTTTTAAACAGGAATGAAATACCTGACAATAAAGAATAGAGCGGAGAGCCAAGTAGTATCAAATTCGTCTTAAAAAAGTGCCAAAAATTTGATAATTTGAAGCCACAAGAAGAAATTGAGCTAAACTACCTAATTTTTGACGATAACGTTGTTCCAGTTCAAGGTGAAAGGAAAAAGATGGAGTTTATTATTAACTCTCTGGAGGATGCACTTTTGAAACAAGTATTTGGCAAGAAGATGGGATTTGGCATCACGACATCATGGCTAAAATAGTAGTTGTAGGATTATTTAACGCAACCATTATAAAAAAGGCAGGTGACTCCCTTGTTAAAATAGGCCATCCCTTGTTTTTAAAACAAATTTAACCAAGCTTAAAATCAACGAAAATAATTATAAATTTGGTCGCTTAAATTTTACTTTCTTTTTAATTGATTGGCTTATTTGTTGAAATGATTATTAAATATTTTTAGAAGTTTTTCCAGTCCCTAAGTACACTTTGGACGAGAGAAAATAAAGAGTAGAGTAATGACCATTTCAAAAATTATAACTTAATTTTTATTTTATTTAAGTATCCATAAAATTTAAATAAATATTTAAGTTTTACTTGGTAATTAACACTTCTTAGGAAACGATCTAAAAAAGTTTTAAGAACATGTCAGTCTGAATATTTTACCAGATTTTTTGAGTGGGAGGCTGTCATATGAAGGAAGTGTGGATGAAAAATTCGCCAACAGATTGGCTGCTAAAAATGACTATTACAAGGCTACTCACGTGACATGAAATGATTGACTCTCATCATTTTTTAAGTTTCACAGTTTTATATTTTTACAGGTTGATTTACCTATGAATATATCAAGAACGACGGCTCCGGAAACTAAAATTTAACTTCAAATTAGATGCTGACAATATCCAATAAAAAATGTATTAAATATAAATTTAAGATGATGCGATTTAAGAAAACCGATGCATGATGAATATTAGACTGAAATCAACTTTAGTTCATGATAGTAGAAAACAAAGCACCATTTGCTTTTTGTTTGTTTGTTGTATTAATTTAAATACTATATTCGTGTCCTTCACTTTGCTACAAATATGTTCATTTTTTCCTTCAAACTTTATAAGGAAATGTATCCTGTGAATACAGGAAAGTGAAATTCGATGACTTAGTTTGAAGTCGTATATCTTTTTTTTTTTATTTTTGAAGCAAGAAGATATTGAAGACGTTTTGACTTTAGTTATGTTATTTGCTAAAAGAAATGGAATAAATCCATAAATTTTGAAAAATTACTTCCATGCTCTCCAATATAAATAAGAATCAAAAACAAATTATATTATATCTTGATAGAATTATTTGTCACAATTAAAATTTATATTGACATGTAACGCATGCAGTAATGTGTTATACTTGGAAACTGCAGGTGGGGTTACCATGGGGACTGGCTGGTGGTAATGGAGACCTGCCCACACTTGGTGACTGGAGAAGGCAGATGCTTGGGAGATTCTTTGAGAGACCGAAGTGGAATGGATGCTGTAGATACCAACGCCCTTCCATCCGTACTCACACACGCCACCTACAAACCATCAAACCAGATGAACACACCAACCGCCGACACCACCACCAAATTGATGGCGATACCTTAACCTGCTGTTAGTTTACTACCATCACATTCAATAAGTTGCCCCTGCTTTTCGCTGCTGAAATTTGAAAAAATGGGCTGACGTCTATAAATGTTTACCGGTACGGTAAATATTTGGATTTTTTTGCGTATGCAAGCAAGACAAAGCAGAGGCTCTTGCGGCGGAAACGGGAAAAAGGTAACCATTTGTTTTTGCGTATGCATTTTTACTTTTCTTTCTTTCTCTGCTTTACTTCCAAAAGGTCTTTAGACATTCCATAAATAATTAGAGTGTTGTGTATCGTCTAATGACTGCTTACTAATTGTTTGCACTGGAGGTGGTGTAAGGATCTGCAAAGGGGTTGTCTGCCTACTGCTTATTGATACAAACCTAGGCTGCTTTGAACATTTACTGCGTAATTCAGTAGACGCCTATGAGGATAGTTTTTTAAAACGACACATCCACGGGTTGCGACCGAAAGTTTGTATCAGCAAACGTGTCTCTTTTTTGACCAGTCAGGAGGCGATATCGTATTTCAATATTTTAGTTTCATAGCAATTTTTTTCTGCAATTTTTACTTTTCCATGCTAGTGCTAGATGCACGTAACACAATAGTCGTGGTGGATGCTATCGTTGTTTGCATTACCTATCAAATTGTCATTGTTGTCAAAACTATCATTGTTTACTGTTGCATACTACAATCAACAGCACTTGCCACAGCTCCTTATTTCTTTCATCATGCATCAACATATGACTCATTATAAGAATTTAGAATATGACGTTCTCGTGTAAGACAAAGAAAGGTTGCTTGCTTGGCTTCTGGGATCTAGCATCTCTCGCATGATAAGATTGGTCTCTCTCTCTCATGTTCTTTTTTAAATCGTTTGTTAACGTACTAGTCTTTAGATATAATGAAGATTTTTCTAATATATTATGTAACGGCTGTCAATGCATCATCTTTTTACATCCACAATACAATCCTATGTAAAGATATTCATCTATTATCTTTTGTCAACACGACAACATGATAATATAATATAGTTAACTGTTTTTCGCTCTTCACTAAAAAAGGAACAGGAGCAGCTACTCGTGTTTGGTCCACTTACAAATGCAAAAGACAGATATGCTGTTCATATAATATGATTCGAAGGGATCATGCTAAAAGTACCTTTTACTTTTCACTAAGAAGAGAGAGAAAACTGCAAAAAAATCAGTGTGAGAAATTTTTCGGGATGAGCTTGAAAAGATTAGCGTGTGAAGAGCATACAGATTTGTTTTTGGAATAAATTAATTCTTTTTTGTTTTCCAAATTTCTAAAAATCATCTGCTACGTTTAACTCTAAAGAGACCACCCATACTTTTGTGAACCTCTTACAGCTACACGGCTCCAGTCGTTTTAAAGGCTTTTGTACTTATCTTTCTTCCTTTAAGACAATTTTGGCAAGTAAATTACTTTAAGGGAGTATCTTTTCAAGTAGACCAGGTAGGGTAAAATAAGATTTTCGAGTAAGGTACTGGTTCTGCATTACATTGCTTACACTTCAGCGTAAAGTCATCTTTTCTGTAGATTAAAATATAATGATATCGCCAGCTTTTAAAGTTTAAAAGCCTTCTGAATGTGTTTGTTATAAACATAAAAGTATGGATTTTATTAGAAAGTGGCTATATGGTTTCTTATGACATATTTAATTTTAACCAACCAGTTACAAATATTTTTATACAGAGCAACCTTGAATAAATTGATCAATTTTCTAACATTAAGATTTCTAAACGTACTCAAAGAGTAATATTATACTTGTGAATCTAAAATCAACTAGCTATCATACATATATAGATATTGGGTCTGTGTAGATAATTGTGAACAACTTTTACACATTTAAATTTATTACTGAGCGAGTAAACAACTACAGTGAGCAATAAAAGCTATTTTGAAAAGCATATGGTTTGTCGTAGGTTAAACTATTACACAATTACACATAGCCACGTATAGAAAGTTATCAAAAATTAACCAAACTAAACACTACAATCTACACTAAAAATAATCTCCACATTTCATCACATTCATATTTCATATAGCAACTCTTTACAACAAAATGTTACGATCATAGAACATTCAATAAATAAATCACTTCATTCAGTAATCAACAAACAAAGGCAAGTTACTTAAAAGAAAAAACAAGCTTTTTATATGGTTATGACTTTGATGCATTAGAAAACTTGAGAACATTGAGAAATTACTGTTTACTTAATTTAAATTTTACTTGTTTCCTTTCTGCATCGATCTTCTTTAAAGTTGCTTCCTACTTGAGAATAGACTTGATCTTGTTTAGCACTGCAATAATAAAACATTAAAAAAGAGAATTGAGCAAGAAATAATGAAAACGTAGCTTTATTTTTCAAACTCAGCGAATTATGTAAAAATTTGTTTTTATTTTAAAACAGTAAATATTAAATGCAAGTATTGTATTCCTAATTGTTTTATGGAATTTCATATCATTTTAGTATGGAAACTGTATAGATACATTTCCCAGAAACTACCAATTGTCCGAAAAATGACTCACTTTTACATAAACCGCTAATAAACCCGTTAAGGGATGAAAAAATCATTAAATTCAGAGAATGTTAATCAATGTTTAAAATTGTTATCTTATATTCGTTGTCGTCCAGTGTTGTATTTGGGTTGAAACACAGACTTTCAGTTTCAGAAAAGTCTTGTCTCTGATCCTCGTCATCCAAACAGTCGTCCTGAACATATGCCTTTTCTCTTAAAACTTTCTCCCCGCAAACCTTGTAACACGCCATAACAGATGCATTTGCGATTGCATAATCTTTTATTGGATGCTCGGCTGAAGTTCATATAAATGATGATTATTATTATTTTTTAAAGAAACTGTGATATTAGGCACTATTTTTTTCTGCTCAGTTTACACAATAAAAATGCTTACATTTCATAGAATTCATAAAATTAACATAATTTTGCAGTGTAACTTTGTAAAATTATTGATGCTAATTAAGGAACTTAACAAAATTTTGCAAAAAATATTTTGAGTATATACACATAATTTCATGGTATTTGAAAACTATAGTTAATTACAGTCATTACAGATATTAATCAGTTAATTACAGAAAAGTATAGTTAGTTAAAGAGAAGTTTCTAGGAGAACGCAATATTTGTCCAAAGACCTATGTTTTGCCTTATAAATAATGCATTGATAGTTTTTTAGTTACCGTAAAACTCGTCATCTCCAATCCATATTTTGCAAGTGCTTTTTCTAAACGGCTTCCCTTGTATTATGCCCATACGTCTTTTTGGTTTTTTCCTCCGACAGAAATGTACTACGTAGTTAAAAGTAGTTTTCCTAATGAAAATGGCATCATGAACCCTGTAAAATGGTAGTTTGGCTTTTGGGTACTTGCTCTTGAGGTCTTTTAAAAATGCGTCTCATGCCAATTCTTGAGCGATGTCTTTCCGAAATGATTGATATTTGCCTGTTGAGAAAAATAACATAAATTTTTACAATTATATAAAGGCAGATGACAGGTTTTATGACAAAATTGCATTTTCTGTGCATGTTTCTCAGAATAATATAATATGGTTAAATGGTCCTTTTTCCATGCTCATTCACTACTAAATGCATTCATTTGAATTGTAAGGAGAGAAAGATAAAACTAAGCGTTTATTGTGTTGACCACCAAGTGTGATCATTATCTTCTTGATGTTATATCATACGGATCAAAAACTTATCTGATGATTATGATGCTTTGTTAAAGAGTGAGGAGATAATGGATGGCTGAATTTAAAAAATACAATACTATATGCTTAAACCGTGCTGTGAAGCACCATGCTACTATAATGCAAAGCAATTATTCATCTGACAAGAAAAATCAGTAAACCACACAACAGAACGTGTGCTAATCTGAATATCCACTTCTCACCGCAGTACTATACTTGCAACTTGTAACGGCTGTTTAGTGTGAACAATGGACATAAAGTTAAATAATCAAACCACGAAAAGGTTAACGACCAATAGGAGTAACTATCGTATACCGTAACATATTATGACATGACGTAATATTGAGCATTCCGTAATGATCAGTTGTTCTGATTCTGTCTTTAAATCTTACAAACCAAACTCTATAGTTTTTGAGTTACAATGATTATTAACATGCCTATTTATATAAAATATTTAATATTTGATGGAATCGTACAACATAACTAAATGCACACTTTAAAGTAGCGTTTCGAAAATATTGTCTTGATTTGTGTGAAGAAAATAGATAATCACATATCTAGCGCATCAAACGACTTTACTTTAACCTCCCATAACCGATCATCTCTTTTTTGGGGATTTTTCAACTGGAAGCATTCCCCACTCACCATGATTCCTTTGATTAGCATTCTATGTAGTGCTCAGTACGCTGTGATATTGAACATCTGATTTGTTGCCCCAACGTCATTCCTCATTCCATCGACTATAGATTCGTTGACCACATTTTTCATTTCCTTTTCACTTGCCGTATAATAGTCGAGTGGAGAAAGTTGAGTTTCCGGTAGGGGTTTATCCGTTTTGGGGATTTTTATATTTTTGCTGTTTGGTGGAATGGTCTCCAAATTCGTCTTCTTGCTTGCAATGGGACGCAGTTGACTTTCCCTGTTGCCATCCTTTGTTTTCAGCCACTTGTCGTTTTCCTTCTCAATACCCTGCAAATTTCAAAAATTAAAAATGTTTTCATGAACCAATATTTAAAGTTGTCATCACCGGTAATCAGAATCTATTTAAATATAGTTGGCCACATAATATTTATCATGTCAGATCATCATGTTTACAAACACATTACATACGTCTTGTCGAGTCGTTAAGCTGTATTATTTTATATATCAAAATACAACATAATAATAATATTTACCGGATTTGTATTCATTTGTGCCATGTCTTGCCAATTTTTTTGACCACACAATTTACTTTTAATTTTCTTCTGAATATTCCCAGATGAACACTATTTTTAAGCTGTTTTTGATAGAGTTGTTGTACTTGAGAGAACTGGTAATTCAAATGTGTTGTAGAAAAAAGCTACAAAGATTTTTTCACTTGCAGTCTATGAAGTGTTCTCAATATGGATATTTTCAGAGATAACTGAATGAGATTGAGCAGGGATGAGAATTTAGTGAGAATTTAGTTAATAACTATTGAAATAGTTTAATAATTTTTAATGATGAGTATGAGAATGTTTACTTGTTGGAGTCTTTTAGATATCCGATCAAATCGGCTCACTCTTGTGTCTTCTTGAGAACAGCAAAGAGATTTAAATTTTCTTTGATTTCAGTTGTGTTGTAGTGGTGGTGGTTGATAGTGCAGTACATAGTACATCCATGCATTTTCTATGCAGCAAACTAGCGACGATCGAAAAGATAAAAAGAAGCCAAAAATATCTTATTGCATTGTTAATTATAATCATGCATCATTAATCTTCCAAAAAAGACGCGCAAGGCGTGCAAAACATGAATAATGTTCAAAGTATCAAATATTATGGGAAAATCTTTACTATCCTTACGGTTATGACTCTTGCCTGAAACTTGCTCTTTTATGTTCCTTCATCCTTTCAGATATTATTATATGTATGCTCTATGCTATTATGTTCCATATTTTATGCTCATCATTCAGCAAATTTGAGTAGTTTGCTGTTTTTTTGGCTTATAGAATTGTGTATGTAAAAATAGAAACTTTGAAAGACAAAATATGGTAGTATGATTTTGGCGTGGTGGTGGGTGAAGGTGATGCTGAATGGAATTAGTTCTAGAGAAACTTGGGAATGAACAGAAAGGATATAAAAGAGCAGCATCTTGTATATTTTTTTATCTTTTTAATTTTAATTAAAATTCAAAATTAATAATTTTTGATCTGATTTGTAAAAATAGAAAGTACAACAGTATATGTGTTTCGAAATTTTGTTTAGCTATTATTTTTTTGATTGGCTATTGTTTCAATTGAATCAATTCAATATTATTTATACAAGTAGCTTGTTAATTTTATTATTGCCCGTAAAAACCCATATACCTCATATGTTGGTTGTGGGCGTTTCATACAAAGCTGAGTCAATTTATGCAATAAAAAAATTGTGGTCACCACACACTCTTAATTGCATTTGCAGTTTTTTGCATCAATCAATTTCATTCCATGCTAATTAAATAATGTTTTGTATGTATTTATGTGCGTTTTGCAGTCAATCATGGCCAGTCACTATCCGAGATCAGAGGTTGTGGAACCCACTGTTTCCCTTAATGTGGAAATGTCGTTAGAGCTTGTTAAAACTGGTACCTGCCCGCATGAAGAAAGTGAAAGTGGAAGACAAGAGTACCAGCAGCAGAGATTTAACGAGCATTTTTTAATAGATTACAAGAAGGTATAGTATTTTCCTTATTCTTGTTAAAAAATTATGATAAAATATGTTGGGTGTCGTTATAGAACGCGGTATTTACAATGATCGTTATCGTAAAGTTATCGTTATTTTAATAGTTCTTGTTTAAAAAACTATGATTTGAATTTAACAGTGCATAATACGATCACATTGTTTACGTCTTTAGTATAGAATATTTTTAAATAAGCCACTGGCAAATGAAAAATTTGAAAAGCTATAGGGAAAAAATGTAAAATGCATACTTTCTTTTCTATGATTTACAGATAATCCTCAAATCAACTCCCGGTCCTAGTGCTGGCCATGTGCCCATTCCGTCACGGTCAGCACCGAATCTCAGCACACTTGCTACTGTTTACGGTTTAGTGCATGTTAACAGTATACAAAGAAGTGACGTGGTCAGCGATAACGGGTTTCTATGAACTGCGCTACATATTGTCAAGCGTGTTGCAATCTTAAAAAGAAGTATATACATATGAGAAGATTGATATGGTTGGTTCGCCGGAAAGCAAATGTGGCGTGCGCCGTAATTATCAGGTTTTTTGCCAATGTTTCCATTGGAGTGGGTGCCTTGGAAGGTGCTTGTGTGAGCCATGCGAGCAGCACGAATGCATTGGCGAGTAGTGCGTGTAGGTACTTTGGTTGTTGGGAGGGGGGTTGGAGGGTAATTAGGTACCTTTTCTCCCTTATAGCACCGTGTCATTTAACGCATTTTTTTGCATGTCATCGTAATATGGCAATCTGCTACCTGTATTAGGATAAGGGCATACAAATCTGCTGTACAAGAGTATAACCAGTGGCGTACCGAGGATAGGGCATTGGGGGCAGATGCCCCCCCCCCTGGGGTTGGGAGAAAAAAATGAAGTTTTTAAAGAAAGGCATGTCGTTTTACAAAAAGGTTTACAATTTTGAAATTAAAAAAACTTCATTTTAACTTAAAATAAAACAAAACCTATCGAAACATGGTATTCAAGTATTTTTTATAAACTGTCTAACA
>JAQFYG010004277.1:0-11241 GCA_034694325.1 Entomobrya corticalis | reverse complement strand
ATTAACACTACTTTCCTATTAATATTTTATTTTCCATTTCATATTAATGGTGGAACGGAACGGAACGATTCCATTAACGGAAAACCGTACTAGCCGCATGAAATGCGGCATTGGTGATGCGTATATATTGTGTTTGTATTATGTTAAATATTCTGCTTTTTCTGCATTTCCTTCATATAAGTAAAGAATTTGGTTTGAATTTTGTATTATTTTTTTTCTTGAAGTACTTATTTAATGCCTAATTCTGTTTCAATTTAGCTTATAAATGAGTAAAAATGGGTCTGTGTTGTATTAGCTGAGATTCTGGAGACTTTTTAAATGCCTATTAAGTTTCATTTTAGAAAAACTGGAGTCAGGATTAGAGTGTCATTGGTTTAGCTGCACAATTTTAAAGGTTTAATTTCAATAAAATTATTTTTGTGTCGACAACGCCATAATAAAGTGTCAAATAGGAGGAGACCTTTTCTGGTCTACATGAACATTTTAGTGAAAGCCAAACATTTAAGTCAGAGTAAATGTTAGGGGCTTTCCCTATAAATGTTCTTCAACGCTAATAAAAGATATTATTGCTTTTAGATAATATTGCTTTGGATAGCTTCTCGGCTCCAATATTTATAGGTAATAGAATCATTTATGCTGCACGTTTTCTAGAAATTCTAACACTATAGCTGCGTTTATAGTACCCCCCGAGAAATAGCTTCGAAGAGATCAGTTTATCTCTAAAACTGCATCGGAGACAAAATGTTGCGAGTAAAAAGGAAATGAAAGGAATTTAAGAAATTCGATGATCGTTTGTTCTCAAAAAAGCAAAAATGGTTTCTCTACCATTCTGTATTATAGCTAGTAATAGGTCGGAATTACAATGTAAAGCTTGACTTGTAGATATTATTACGCCAAAACTGCAGAAGCTCAGCTCTTTGGACTAGCAGGGACGATGAGAAAGGAAGAGAAAGCATTTTCTATATCTTCATATTTATAGACCTACTTTATGTGAAGTAAAAGTAGACACAAGATTTTAATGCTTCTGGTTACTCGAAGTAGCAGTTTTGTAGTATAGGGTGGCATGACGGTAAGTGTAGAACATCCATATACACATATTGTTCATAGAGTAAACTACATAAGTGCATAACATAAGACAAAAATGGAGTGCTTAAACTACGCTAAAACCCGGTTGGAATCAAGAGTCAGTTGAAATAGTATACAAACCGAGAAAAATGTTGAAAACCAGAGTTTTGTAATAATAGGGAACTGATGAAACCCAGAATTTTTTTTGTTCCTGTGTCTATCTGTTTGCTTGTGTGTTGTATCTGTGAAATGGCAGGCTCTCCTCGAGTTGACGTAGAAGTCTGAATTGGTGGTGGCAGTGGTTGGTGGTACAGCTTGAAGGCCTGTGAGAGAGAACACTCTTTCAGCGGAATGAAAGGAAGTAAAAAAATATAAAACACAGAGAAAATTGTATTTATACGTAATGTAATGTACACATATCTAATCGTAAATGTACGATGAGTAAGAATCTATGTACGTGGTAATGTATCTATCCTCCGGAAAGCATCTCGTTAACGTCCACTTTGAATTGCCACGAGGATGAAATACGCGGCTATAAAATAGACCGATAAAATCAGCCCGAAAAGGATATTACTGTATTGGTTTTTACGTACATTTTATATATTTGTGTATAAGCTTGCGAATTAAAGTCTTCCAACTAGAAAGTTAGAGTAATAATGGTACAGTTTAATGGGGGTACACGTAATATTGTGCGTAAAAAGGACACTTCATTTGGCTTTTCTATACCTTCATTTGTACGTTTGTCTCATCTTGGTAGCAGTCAAAGGCGATTTTACTGAACGATTCTGTCCTGTACTCTGTTGTTTGTGAGGCTGATATGTGAGGCATGAATTTTATGTGGTGCATTTTGATGAAAAAGGACAATAATGATGACTTTGATGGGAGACAAGACTATCCAGTATTGGAATGCAATGTAGTCGGTAGCATAAAATTGACTCCTTTTTACTGTCGTTTCTGGAACCCCAGAAACTTCAGTTCTTACTTTTCCAAAAATTTTCGATTGTGGTAGAGCATTTGTTTACCAGAAACTCTGAATAGAATAAACTTTAAATACCAAAAATACGGGATAATCGTTATTTCTTGTAGTGTTGTAGTATTCTTCTCAGGCTATGCTTGTAGACTTCCAATAATTGAAAACATGATTCAAATTTTAGCCTTTTGCTGGATTTTGTACGATTTAATTGGGTGGACTAAATAATAACTTTGTTGAAGGCTTGTGAAGAAATCATATTTATCATACATGAGTTATCTTTAACGGAATATGATTTAATTAATTCAAAACTTATGGTTGAATTAATTGTGAAGTTGAATGCTCATAAACTCTGCAAAACGTCGGATAGTAATTTGATTCTCTCACTGCCTTAACTCGCCATGCCTTTTATTGGAACTCCTCAAATGATTTAATTTTTTATGCAAGGAATGTAATGAAAATATCTCAAAAGGAATGTCTCCAGCTTTTAACAGAAATTGCTGACAAAGCATTTTGACTGAACGAAAAGAGCAAAAAATATTAACTGATTAGGATCGATGATAATCGAATAGACAATCATGTATGTAGGTATGCGTATTGTAAAAATATTAAAAATCCTGTTCAAACAAATTGGAACGAATGCTAACTTTACTCAGTCATGTCTGAATTGTTTCACAACAGTTCTGTTCTCTGATTTCATTGTTTGTGAAAGTTACATAATAGTTGCAAAATATTGTACTTTGCTTGAAGCATATTTTACGATAGTTTGATACATATTCATATTTTGTTTTGAACTAAAGCATGGTAAAGTTATAAACTTTCAATATAATATTATGATACTTATGTCTGTCTAAATTTTATAGTACGTGGATTTAAAAAATAAGTTGGCTCGTGTAAACGGATATGAGGACTATGGAGATGAGCTACGCAAAAAATACGAGACTCCGACGTTTGAGTCGGATATCCGAAGCCTTTATGATGAGATGAAGCCCCTCTACTTAGAACTTCACGCTTATATCCGAAGGAAACTATATGAAACGTACGGCCCGGACGTTGTTGACGTTAATGGTAATCGCATATTATAAATTCGCTCCGTTTGCTTTTATTTTCTTAAAAATAATATTTTATAACTTCCTTTTATAGCTTAATTTATAGGTTGTATGCCAGCGCTACTGGTAAAACAGTAAATAATATATTTTAAAAGTTGTAGGAACCGTAAAAACAAAAATGTAAATTTCTAGTTATGATATTGGGTCGAACATAGTGGATGGTCTGACTATGAATGGATAAAGAAAGTCATATCTTTAGGCAACTGAAAAGTTCATCTTTTAAAGCTGTTCCCCTATATGCAGTTGTTAAATTTACAAAGTCTTGGCCCTTGACGAACAATACACGAGTCACTGAGATTTTTCTATTTACATTATTGCATAAATAGCTAAAAGATGACAAGAATTGTTTTCTTTATTCTATCTGCTTCAATATTTAATTTAAAAATATTAAACAACTATAAAATATTTCTATTGGTTGAAATGAAAGCATTCTAATTATTTGAAGCTGGGCTTTCCTGAAAAAGTACTAGATGCACTTTTATTATATATTATCTTGTAGTCTCTGCAATCAGTTAAACCTTTTATTCTATGTTTCACATCTGAATTATACACAGATGAAGTAATACTGAGTAGAAACTTTTATATGATCTTTATGATAGTAAGCAATTTGTAATTCAGCCCACGGGTAAAAACGGAACATGAAACATATTTCTGTTTTTTTTTCTTTTTTTTAAACATGCTCAACTGAATCGTATCTCTTTTCGTATTCATGTTAAGTTCAGACAACTTTAAGTGAAGACAGAATATGTGTGTGTGGGCGGCTTTATATAATATTTCTGTGCTCTAAGGAGTGAAAATATCTGGCAGGCTGGATGAGAACTATGCATTTTATTAAAAGTGAAAGTTCAAATGTTTACAACATGGGCTCTCAAAATGGCTAGAACAGCACAGCAAAGCGGAGAAAATCAGAGTTTGTTCCTAGAATCGGTTCATTTCATCTCTTTTCTCCTTCTATGTCCTTTTGTCTAACATTTTTCATTTGATTCAATCTCCATGAAAAGGTCAAGCTGACCCTAACACGAGTCTTGAAAATTCAGCTGAATTTCGCTTATACATTTAGGATAGTTTAGTTTAAGCTATAGGATAAATGAAGTGAATCCTAGGTTATGTTAGTGTAGGAATCCCACAGTACAAAAGTGCAACAATGGAGCAACACGTGCTTTCTTTTCAACTTATCGTATATCTAAGCAAGTGGATGTTTAAATGTGCTCCATATTGGAAGCCCACGTTTGTGTCTGCATGTACGGCGAGCATGACATGTCATCATGGACAGAATTTTTAGTTTGAATTGAGCTCTCTTTCTGAATATGTACGACTTTAAAGTGAACTGAAGCATGCATGACTACTTGACATGCAAGGGGCTTTCCACTGTTATGTGCAAATCCCCCATCGTAATAATAATAGTGTCAGCGGAGTACACTAAACACACATTGCAAGGATGAGCATGGATGATGATAATCGTAATAATAACAGTTTCCAATTTTATCGCTATATTTATGATGGAATAAGATACAACGAATTTTGGAATATATATAGTATAGATGAAAGAGATACTGATATTACATTAGCTCCAGTAGGTTTTGGAAAGCGCAGAATTACCGGAGACTCTGTTAGTTGTAGTTATTCAAGTTGAAATAGTTTGTGTATCTAAAATGTTTATTGCATAGATAGCTTTGTTCAATCGAATGTTTGTAGTAGTGAACCTAGACCTTTGCCGCCACTCATGTGAGATATTTAGCAACTTTAGATAGACCAATGGGATACTCACTCAGACAAAAGTGTATAGAAACAAAATGTATGCATACAAAAATCATTATAACCATGTTACAAATGCCTAACTAAATTGAGTGGAGGTTTGCACTATACTCAAGTTATTGCCATTATCTATAGTTAGACTTTGTTGTACCCTCTGGACGGAAATCGGTTGAGAAACTAAGTTAGCTTGGATTGCCACGTCATGTGTCCTTCCAACTGTTAAGGAATTCAGTATTGTTATCATTAGAATCTTAGATTATGAACACGAGCTTTTCTCTGGGGTCGATTATCTCTATCATCAAGATCAACATTTTGTCCTTCCTTAGCTTCGATTTCGCCTTTGGCCCTGCACATTATTGCTCCAGCTGAAGAGTATTATGCGAAGCACATATTATGGTTTCCAGTTTAGTGTTTGACCAAGATTGTGTTTCAAAGTAGATCTGATATTAAATAATCGAACCAAATAGATGAAGGTTCAAGGAAGGAAGGAGGAGATATAATGATGACAATGATCACGATCAACGAGTAGATGGAAGGAAGGGAGATAATAAAAATATGGAATCACATGCCAATATCTTTTCACTTGCTCTCTGCTTTTCTTGTAAAACTTCCTTTTCCTTACTTCATAGTTTGGTGGAAGTAATCTGGAAGATGATTATGATGATAATGATGAAAACTTGACGATGACATTTTTGCAGGGACACTTCCACAACATCTTCTAGGAGATATGTGGGGTCGCTTCTGGACTAATTTATATTCTGTCGGAGTTCCCTTCCCTGACCGACCCAGTATGGATGTAACCCCTGCTCTTATAAGGCAAAATTATACAGTAAGGAGAATGTTTGAAACAGGGGATGAGTTCTATAGGTCTATGGGCTTGATGCCTGTACCAGATACTTTTTTCAATCTGTCCATGTTGGAGAAGCCTGATGATCGAGAGGTTGTATGCCATGCGACAGCGTGGGATTTTTATGACAAAAAGGATTTCAGGTAGGTTCTGACCAACGTCCCAACGTTTACTGGTTCCCCAATATTACATTCAATTTCCCCTTTCTCCCAAGTTAAATATGTGGGCTGGGTATCGAAAACATAATGGGCAACATTATTTCAAATAACACATTCTTGCAACTTTGCAACACACATAAATGGATTAAATACCAAAATATTATACCATCATTCTCCAGTTCAGCTATATAAATTCTAACTTCCAGTAATAAATGAAATAAAACTAGAAATATATTTTCTCTTGAAATGTGCCAAAATGCATGTTAGGTAAAGAGTTACGTATGGACAGTTATAATGGTCCATAATAAAATATTAGATTGGTGGCAATAATAAAAAATAAGCAGAACTACACTCCTCCCTCTTAGTCGATTTTTTGGCACGATACCACTTACTTTTTGAACTATTTTCTGATGAAAGCCATCATTTAGAAAATATACGGTTGGAAATAGCTTTCATTTTCCCATTTTTCAAACTTTTATGGGACATATACTCCCACTATTGACTAGTAGCTATCGACGCCCAAAAACTCACGTATTAATGTGTTATCCTTATTTCCAGTAGACGTCAGTGCTATTTAGATATTAATATTAGGGAAAATATCGAGTACAAAGAATGTAGTTACAGAATTGTTTTTCGATACAGAAATAATTGCCTTCACACTTAATCATAACAATTCCCACCTCTATTGTTTTAGCTCTTGTGTAAAAACTTTACTATAATAAATATGAGCAGATTTTTGTCTTCCAAAAATCCAAACTTTTCTTTTCTTATACATACAATAATATGTATAAATCATTTGTTATTAAAAAGATAATTTGCGGAGGTGTGACGTTTGTGGTGGCAAAAACTGATATGAATATAATATATTATGTACTATTCTGCTAAAACATTTGTTTCTTTTTAGCGTAGAATCAAGATGTGTACTAACATAAACTACATGGACTTCCTAACAATTCATCACGAGCTTGGCCACGTTCAATACTTTATGCAATATGCAGATCAGCCAACTGTCTATCGGTAAGTTTATTTACTGCTATAACTGGCTTTGTATTTCCGATCTGTTTATTTTTTTATGTGAAAATGCCTGTAGTTCTAAAAAAGCAGTTGCACACACGCCGCGAATACTGTTGAAATCTTAACGCAAATGTTGGTATAAACATTTTTTCACGATGTGTGCGGTGAATGTAAGTGAAATATATATGCACCAAGTCAGCTAGTCAACATAATTAATTATTTCTCTGATATTTCATTTTATTTAAAAACGAAATTAAAACCACGTTACAAAATGTCCTTTACTTTCCTTTTCTTAACCAATTCTCAAGTGATCTACCCACTCTTACCAACACATGGAGAGCATTTCAAACAAAAATCTAGAGTACATAATGGATCAATAAAACATAATGTAAATTAATGCAATATATCCATTGATATTTTTTGTGGTTTTTAGTCCGTCTTCGACACATAATATGTTTATATATACCAAACCATGTTCAAACAGCATAAAAAATATTTTTTCCGGTTTATACGCGTATGAAAAACTTGGGTTTACATGTTTAATATATGACGATATTCTGAATGCAATATTAACGAATAGAATGGTATAACTTTTGCAGTGAAGTAGATAGAAGGATAAATTGGCATGCACTGTGTGGTTTCCGTCGCTCTTATTGACGAAAATATTATTCAGTATTTAGCCATATGGGAAGGCTACGTCATTTTATGACAGCAATAATTACGGTAAACATTAATATTGAAGTACGTATCCTGCAAAAATTTGTGCTTCAACTATAATTGTTTCAGTTAAGATAAAGCAAGGATGTGCCATATCTTCAAAATATAGTCAATCATTCCAACAAAGTGAAATCTCAAAGCAGGATGTGTGATAGTTCTTATTCTCAAATTTTTGTCAAAATTCCTGAGACATACAAAAGACTAGACTTCAAACACAATGCAATATAAATACACGCACATACAAGTGTTTATCGCGCTTGATTGTGGTCATATTAGGTGAAGACTATACTATTATAAAAATCAAAATTTGATGTGCCAGAATTGTTCATTGTGTGTTGTATAACGGTGCTCCGTTGTAGTTGTGGGCTGTATTTGTGTCGTAGGTACAGGTGGACTTTTGCAGCATACGTTTATGCAGTGTTTGTGCAATACATTATTACACTAAAATATAACGTTTTATATGTGCACGGAAGACACAAGATTTACTTCCGTTAGTTTCTTGTTTGTATCTTCCTCTCAAGTTAAAAGATCCTGCTCACCTTGAATCGGTACCTGTAGAACAGAGGACAACCATCGCTTTAAATTTACTCTTTCAATTACATTAATAGGCAATAGGTGCATGCTTTGCCATTTAAATACCTACACACTTTGTTCGGCTGACCTTCTTCATTATCATGAGTTACAAATTAGCATGCAGCATATTACACTCAAAAAGCTAAATTGCATGTAATGAAAAAGTCCAAGCCTTTACTTTCGTCATCGTTATTATTGTACACACGATCATATGCAGAGTCTGACTGAATTGAAGCAAAAACATGCACGGCTTAGAATGCGATGCTCAATTCATTATTTTCAAAGAGTTGTTCTTTAAGTATTTATTATATCATCATTATTATTATAGATATTTATTTTATTAATATAACACGCAAATCATCGTTGACGCATGGCGTGCGAGCATACACCTGCACCTGCATTACCTTTATGTAGCCATTTTAAATAACAATCAATGTTAGGTAAATAGCACCTAAAGTCTGAGAGACTATAATATTACACCGTTGAGTTCGGAACAACTTCTATAGAGTTGAAAGTTAAATACAAATACTACAACACCTACACACTCGAATGTAAATATTTCAATTGTATTACTAAAATACATTACCTTGTTGAAATACAACATCCATGCTTTTTGGTTTGTTTGTACTATCTCAGCCATGACCTTCGGTGCTTCATACAATCTGCTCTTATAATGTGATAAACGGTGATGTCTGTATTTCTATCTGCTTGTATGTAGTTTTTACTACGTTGACCTGGTTTGTTAAATAAAGCAATGTAGTTCTCTACATACAATGCGTACAGACAAAAATTAAGTGAGAACGTGCCAAAGCCTTTTTACGATAGGTTTTACATGTGTGGAGTACAATTCAAAAGGTGTTATCTTGAATTATTCAAGATATTTTAAAACAGCTTTCAAAGAATGAAAGTGAGAGCAAAATTAAAATATATACATGTCTATGCATTAGCAGATTACCGCGTCAGTTTAGTGGCAGTTGTGACATGATGAACATGAACACTACGAACATAAAGCATTAATATGTGCGTTCAAATTATAGCTTCAATATTAAAGTGATAGTGTTTCAAGTTTCAGTGTAGATGATGCGATTTGTTTCAAATTAATTGTTTGCAGCACTAATTAAATGATAGAAAACTAGGCAGCCAAATGTTTTGTGATTGCATAACTATAATACAATGTAAACATTTGTGGGCTCAATGAAATAACATGGGCCCTTGCTCATCAGAATTATCTTCGGTTATCGGTTTATATATTTTAATTGTAGAATGGAATAACTCGTCTTATATTCTGTAAATTGTGGTAATTGTGGCAAAATAATTGGTATGTGTATTAGTTAACCAGAAATCTAAATTCCTAGATAAAAATTCTTGTGATTTTTAAAATAATAGAAATGTACCAATAGTTCAAAAAATTACAATTGTTCAAACTCGTAAATACTTAAACTTGTAATTTTATTAATTTATTATGCCAACAATTGGAAGTTCTGATATATGTACATTGATCTCTTATTATATACCAATTTAAAGTAGTAGTAGTTTTACTTCACAATGTGGGAATATTTATATTGGACGTTAGGAATCATACTGTTAGGGCTATGTACTGTGGCCGGTGTAGTGGCATATAGGATGATCACTCATCTTCTAGAATGGCTGGAAAGCAAACGGCACGTGTAAGTATTTACATTAAAAATGGAAACTTTAACATTCTTAATTTACGATCATAATCTGCTATACAGCATCACGTAAAATATTTTGGAAATTTGGATTTTACTGTAATTTCAGGTCAATATCCGCCGAAGATGTCAATCTAAACGTTAAATTGCATCGACCGGATAGAATGAAACATTTAATGAAAACATTTCATGTAGATTCATTCAAAAGAGTGAAACCAGAAGACTGACAATATACGTGTTTTTGGCATTTTACGATGAAGCTCTCAACAAACTTTTATTTCCTGTTTTCCATCTGTGTAAATACTAAATACTTTATGACAAACTTCACAAAAAAACGTTGGATCAATTACGGGAATAAAACGTATATAGCAATGTAATCAACAAACATATATTCTCCAAACTTTTAGTATAGTGACCGCATCATCGCACAGCATCTATTTTTAATTTGGGAAATGTTAAGCTTTTTTGTGGTGTATTTTTTTATTTAATAAATCACGTCGTGTACTACTTTCTTTCAACCAACAACAAACAATTCTGTTTGTTTTCTCCTGCTCCATTATTTCATCATCACTTTTCCTTTACCCCACTGTATCCTCCATTTACTTCATCTCATCTCCTTTACTTCTCTCTCTTATACTTTTACTTGTGTAACGTGACGACTTGGTGCATATACTCCACTTCAACAAAATAAAAACAAGCAACTGAGCTACAGGCATGAGATACTCGTGAGAACTGTAATCCATTTTCTGTCGCAACCAAATAGGGATGGAAGTAATGATGGCTTTCATGAGGCAATCGGTGAATTAATGTCCATGTGTGTGTCTACGCCCAAGCATCTTTACGCTTTGGGATTGCTTGATAGTTTTCTCCAGGATAATGGTAAGTGTTCCGTTTCAGTTTCATCTGATTGATACATCCGCTTTTATAGGATACATACATGTTTATATTTTATGTTGGTATTTGTAAGTAGAAATGTATTCCACGAAAAGGAAAATCTCAATCTCTTAAATTACACGTTCTCCAAATGATAACCACAGTCTGGAGAAATCCTTATTTTATTTCGTTACAGCATCAAATTACACATTTCTGAACATGTGTGTCAACGTCGAAACTATTGACTGCGTAGATATGTTGAAACTAGTTTTATAACAATCAATAATGAAAGATAATTGAATGCCCATTTTTATTATTACTTTGTGTTTGTACCTTACTTCTAATCTTATTTTTGGTGTTTGGTGATATTTTTACATATTACCAACATATTGGAGGTACTTGTTCCTAACTTCTCCATACTATTCTATGATCAATACTAGATATTGGCTTTGGTGGTAGTACATGTACATGTGATTCAAAATATTAATAA
>JAQFYG010004276.1:0-11242 GCA_034694325.1 Entomobrya corticalis | reverse complement strand
TGGAAAACCGATCCCATGTTATTTTCAAATGTAAATTAGCATTGACTGAACTTTATTTTATTTCTCCAAAACTTGGGTGAGTACCCAACTGGTTTTTATACCAGAGGTACATAGTGATCCTATCTATTTTACAGAAAAGTTTAATGAATTTTAATTGCTCTGAACACGGAAAATTGATTTCATGTTTTTTCTAAAGGTAAATAAGCATTTACTGAACTTTATTTTTATTCTCCAAAACTTGGGCGAGTACCCTCTTGGTTTTTATACCAGAGGTACATAGTGATCCTATCTTTTTTTCGGAAATATCTATCTATGACCCCGCCCCTTGGGTCATTTTATTGTCAACATATTTTAAAGAAGATCTTACGGTATAACCATGAATGTCCTTACATTCTACAAATTGTATTCTATTTGTTAACATTGAAGCTATCATTGGTTGATTGATACCATACCATTTTAGCTTATTTATCAATATATTTGTGTTTACAGAGTCACAAGCTTTTTGTAAAACAAGTGAAACTACCATGTATACAAAACCTTTGTCAATTTCATTATACAAGTAATCTCTCAAAGCTACAAGTGCATGACAAATTGACAAGCCTTTTTTAAATCCAAATTGCTACTTACACAAAATATTATTTTTGATAACGCACTCATTTAGCTGTTTGAGAATACATTTATCAAATATTTTAGTTAAAATAGGTTGGACTCCTATTGGTATAGTTTCGATTAGGGAGGAAGAAGAAGATAATTTGTGTATAAGTGCCACTCTGTTAGTTTTTAGCGAGTCAGGAAATTCTACAGGTTTATAGACTACAGGTTGCGTCAGTTGGTGGATATGGTCGAATTCGGATTGTTACGTCACGCGGAGAACAAAATCACGATTTTCAAACTGCAATATTTAGCGATTAATGTTACTTAAAATCTTCTAAATCACTTCTAAACAACTAACTATGTTAAATAAAATAAAAAAATGATAAAAGTTTTGATTTTTAAGTAAAATTACTCAAATATATGTGTTCTCCACTTGACGTCACAAATACACTAAAATACACACAAAAAAAATACAGACAAAAAGGAGTGGTGCTGTGGAAGGTGGCGTGGGCTTGATTAGATTTTGACATACCAATTGCATCAATGGATTTAGATTTTGGGCTTTTTATTTTGAACTATATATTACGATTCAAGTGATCGGTAATAGGAGTGAGATAAAAGATATCAGAGCAGGTAAAGAGGTTAGAAGGAGGATTAGGAAGTATTATTGAATTCAAATTGCTACTGTCAGTACAAAAATTTATAGAGAAATCGTTGATTTAATCTGGAGACAGTTCACAGAGAAACTGTTTATTTGTTTTGATTGGGAAAGTATTTTTTTAAAAAAATCCACAATCCAGCAGTATGAATTTTTCATCGATATAATAATAGTAATACCGCGTGTTCCCGCTATGGGTACGGGTCGTAAGCAATAAATTGTAATGAATAAATTTAATCTTAGTGACATTTGTTTTAATGATATGCCGCATGCCATATGTGTGAAAACTGTAAACTTATCTCCCGAAGGTCTCCAGAAAATAGATTAGAAATTTGCGCCTTGCATTCCGCATACCACATTTAAAAGCATTTTTACTTAATCTTTCTTGAATTCTTGAAACATGTAGATGAACATGATAAATTCCGCGATAACAATAAATATAATTTGTTGTTTACAAATTGTTTGACAAATTTATTCCACCAATTCCTGAAAAAGATATTTTCCTATTGTTCCATTACAAGTTGCTTTAGCATCAGTAGAGTTACCTTTTCTTAACGGTTTACTGTAAAAATTTATTAATGGCTTCAGCAGTCGCTCCACAACTTGTCGATGTAACTCCAATTTAAACTTGATAACGAAAAAACAAATGCAACATCAGGCGCATTTCAATTTTTCATCACCCGTACTCAATATTGTCTACCTACTTACCATTTTAAATGCTTGATATATCCAATTATGAGACCTTCCCTTTTGATGAAACATTCCTCCCGCTCCATGCATTATTTGAATTCCACCAGCATCCTTTGTGACATTTAAACAAACCAATCCTTTTTCACAGTGCAAGTGTTGAAAATTATATTGACAAGGTAAAAGGGTCAGTCTATCTAAATTATCATGAAAAATTATATTTATCAGTTGCTGATCCCCACTTAATTTATTTCTCCTTTCTCTAAATATCTCCATTATTTTCTGTGTCCAGTTGAATTCTCTCATTGCATCCAAATTCATAAACATGACACCGGAATTTACTCCTCTTGGTGGAACGTGGGGTATATCATGAAAGTTGATTTTATAAATGTCTAAGTAAACGTTTCCGTAAACCTCAGAGTTTGGAACTAGGGCTGCAAGTTGTCGGGGGCGGTCACTTCTGATGTTAACGACAACTTCCTGCTTAAATTTTTTCCAAATGTGTTCAATGTTTCCGGTCACAATGACGTCTGTATCCAGATACAAGATTTCTTTTAAATTGGAAGGAAGAATCCTTGGAAAAAAGACACGCACGTAGCCGCATTTTCTAATGTTGTCTATGAAATCTCTTTCGTAACCATGGGGAACCGCGTCAAAAACGTTGTAAAAATTCACAAACATTTGAACGTATTTTCTTATTGTGAACTGAATGTTTTCAAGCTGAAAAAATATAGACAGACACGACAAACTCATAAAGCTGCTGATTTTACAAATTTTTAGTAAACAAAGTTTAATACCTTTTTCTGAATAGTTTCCTCCAGCATCCAGCTGTCCGTGAAAATGTGAAATTCAACTTTTTCAACTTTTGATAATTTGGCGGAAATGAGAACAGATTTGATTAGAGTTAAAGGTTCCTCTGCTGCTTCATTCATAGCCATTGTCTCATTAAAACCACGACTAACATGTTTAAATCCACCTGCACAACTCATCAAGCCAATAGTAATGTTCTCATTAAGGGGAAGATCAGCCTGTAGTTTGACTTCTAGAGGCTGCGATTGATGCAATCGACGCCAGGGAACAGTAATAAATATCATCAGAAACAGGAGAAGCCATATTCTGTTTCTGGAAAGTTAAACAAAATGCAAAGGGCAGTCACATGAAAGAAAATTTACAAATGCATCTTCATGGATGTTGATGAATAATTTACGAAAGCGTAAAAACTATACCTATACATCACAACTTGGCACGATTGAAAGTAAAAACAGGTGAGCACGGGTTGTGCACGTGGATTTTTGATCCCGTAGCGCAACACCATTTTAGTGTCAAATGTAAAAGTAACTGAAACTTTAACTTTTGTTCTACTTTTTCAGCTTTTAAAAATGCACTTAATCAGCTTTCGCCCTAACTGCAATCATTGTTATTCTTTAAACAAATGTCATTGATCAAATTAATAAACAATTAAAAAAATCAAACAATTTGTTTCTCATTAAAAATATAAACAAAATAATGTAAATTTTTTAAAACTTAACATGCAGTTTAATACCTACATTCTTTATTATTCGTAAAAAGAAGGCCATTGCTCAATTCAATATTGAACAAAGACTATTTTTACCACATTGTTTACTCCTCTTTGCGCAATAGAAACTTATAATATACATAAATATCACAATGGCATCTCTAGATGCAGGCAAACCCCTAGAGGTCAAACATATAAAAACGTGTTCTATAGTGCTTAAATTTGGCGTATGGCGGATTTTGACGATTAGGAATTCAATAAAAGTGGATTTTTGACCCGATGAAAGTTTTTGTTAGCTTATATATTAGCAAAATTAGCAGCTTCGCGTACTTTGAAATTTAAACAAGTTTTATTTACTTTGCGAATGCCAGAATTTCGAATTCATATTTTATCCAGAGTTAATAAAACCTGGTAAGTTTCAGCTCTCTATCATACGTATGTATAGATCAGTATAAGCTTTATAAAAAATTGACCTACGCAACAAACCGGACATATAAACTTATTTTTATATGCCTATTGGCAAATAACAAAAAAGTTAATTTGTGGTTGGGACTATTTTATTGCAGAATTTGCTTCAGAAGTAATTAAATTTGACATTGGAAACTTAACTAGTCAAGATACTCAAATATTTAGAAATTGCCTCCAAATTGGTAAGGAATATCGCCACATTCAGTTACTATCAATCATTTTGCAGAAAAAGCGGCAGTGAAATCGGAAGTATTTCCGAACTTCTTCGCATCTTACAAAAGCATAGCAAAGAAGCAGAACTTGTCGAAAGAATGGAGATGCATTACAAATGTCTGAAGGCAACATAATTTAAACGGAAAATGATTAGAAAAGCGATTGCCAATAGAAGGGTCACGGCAAAAAGCTTCCAGACGAAAAAAGTCATGTTTGAAATTCAATTTATTTTCAACATAGGCAATTTGTTAAGGACCATTAGGTGTGTCCAAAACTGATTTTTAGAAATTTGAAACTTTTCAGGTTTTTTGGCGAGAGCGCGCAAAAACTCAAAAAGGCGCTTTGCCGTGCAAGCTCTGGGGTCTGCGTTTGTCAAAATTAGAGAATGAAAACTTTTATATAGCTTTGCAATAAGATTTTCTAGGCCGATTTTTTTGAATATTTTCAAAAAAAAATAAGTTTGAAAATTTTTATACGGAATATTGTGAAAATGGCCGTATTTGACATTAAGCTAAAATGTACCAAAAGCACATTTTTGTTCAATAAAGTTTTCACAATTAATTTTCAATCCATAGAACAATTTTTTGTATCCATACTATGAGTATACAGAATTTGGTGGAAATTGATCTAGCCATTCTCAGGTTATATCGAAGATAGTCATTTGCAGGTCTTTAACGGGCACCTGCAGCCCCAAAAATCTGCAGGGCCCTTTCCCTAGTTCTTTACTATGTGTATACAAAACTAAGTGAAAATCAGTGGATCCGTTCTCACGTTTTAACGCAGTCGGCCGTAAGGAATGAAGGAGTACAATAATAATAAACCATGCAAATCGAGTAATGAAACTTGCGTCGTAAACAATGTAGCATAATTAGGTTTACTGTATATTTAGTAGTAGTAGTAGTAGTAGTGGAAGTTACTTTTTTTGACCATTTTTGCTATCATACACGGTCATTCATAATTGTTAATTCTTGTATAGATTATAAATTTAAATTACAATATTTCATATATTATTTAAATTATTTAAATTAGTATGTTCAGATAAATTTTCTGATTTTCATGCATTTCATCCAGTAATTAAAGACATTTTTTATTTTATCATTTTTGTTAAGTAGGTTCTTTATAAAATCATTTATTGATATATCTTGCAGTTTTATATTATTGACTTTCTCCAAAATGGTACGTTCATTTCGATAATGCGGACACATAGTAAAAATGTGGTATACGTCCTCCATTCCGCGCCCACATAAATCACACTCTTTAAATCCATTTTTTCTATTTCCTAGCAGATCACATGGCTCTCCAATATTTATATAATTAGATCCACACCTGAGTTGCATAATAAGCTTCTTAATTTTAAATCGTAACTTCTCATAAAGATATGTCTCGGTTCCTATTCTAGTCTTTAGAGCGTTTGTACTGGTTTCCACCACTTATCATAAAGGCTACATTTTCATTTGCACTTTTAATTTTATAATTCAAGAGAATCGATCGTATTTTACCTTTTGTTGCTACAAAGCTGAGATTTTCTGAGAAATCTTTCACATTACACTGCTCTAAAAATAACTTACACTGCTCTACCCAACTCCAGCGTGTCTTAACATTGTTTGTTAATTTCCCACATACGGTGAAAGCAGCACTTGACCAATGCGTTTTGCTTTTTAAATTTAATCAGTTGAAGGAATTTTAGCAACACTGCCAGAAGATCATGTGTGATTGGTATTGTACCGGTCTCAAGAAGCAATTTATACCGTTGCGCCTCAGTTGGTAAATAATAGAGTTGTCGTAGAAAATTGTCCTGGAAGACGCAGATTTTCTCACTAAAAGGGAGACCCCATACCACAAATGCATAAAGTTAAACCGATTTACATAGGGAGTTAAAAAGCTTTTCTTGTTGGTTAAAATTGCTAATTTTGGATTTGTACAGTATTTTGAACAAGCTGGATTGTGCTTGCTTGGCTTTATTTAAAAACGTCGAACACGCCAGATCAAATTTTCCACTGTAATGAAACGGAATCCCTAGGTATATATAAAAACTCACAATATCAATTTTCTCCGACCCCCAGAGAAAATTCGTTTCTTGTAACCTACTTGATCTGCGAAACACAATCACTTTTGTATATTTAACCTTCAAATGGTTAGCTTTAAAGTAGGATTTTAAGGCATCTATTTTAAGCTGAAGGTCACGCGCAGAGAAAGCAACTAAGGCATTGTCGTCAGCAAATAAAAGGTAGTCGGTGTTATGCTTTCCAATTAAAATCTTACTGGATTCACTTTTTCCTACGTGTTCCACAATGCCATCCAAAAAAGGGTGAACAGCTTTGGTGAAAGGCTTTCACCCTAAAGCACAGATTGCTGTATTTTGAAGCTCGGTGAAAACTTACTTTCTACTCTCACTTTTGCTTCAGCTAAAGCATAAAGTTTTTTAATGGCTGATATAAACTTACTGGACATTACATTTTCTTCTAGTTTATCCCAGAGTAGAGAATGTTTCAACAAATCAAACGCCTGACTCAAGTCAACAAAAAGACAGAACAGTCTTTCCTGCTTTTTTAAAGCGGTTTTTGAACTATTGTATTTAAAACAAACGCTTGCTCCACGCACCCGGTTCCAGATTTAAAACCTGCTTGGAACTCCGATATCTTATTATTTTTACTGCACCATTTATCAAGCCGACGAGTGAGAATAGAAGTAAACAATTTCGTGATAGTGTTGACTAAACTGATTGGCCTATAATTACTTGGCATGTTGGCGTCTCCTTTTTTGAAAATGGGAACAATTATTATCTCTCCCCATGAGATTGGCATTTTCTTTGGGTCACTTAAAGTTCTGTTAAATAGTAAAAGTAATTCTCTTTTGGTTTCAATATTAAGATTAAGATAAGATCCAAGATTTCATTTGGGATTCCATCATTTCCAAGTGCTCTTCATTTTGATAGTTTTTTATGGCTAAACATAGTTCGAACATTGAAATCTCTGCATCAAGTAAGGTATTTTCACGGTTATTGTTTTGTTTGGCAGGAAAAGTTATCTGTTGTTCAGTAAGGTCCGAAAATATTTTATTGAAGTGAGTTTTCCAATCATCCATTGATATTTCGCCTACGGCTGCATTTTGTCGTCGCTTTCTATAGATTTCAATAGCAGACCAAAATTCTTTACTGTTTATTACGTTCAATAATCCATTAGCAATGCTTTTAAAGAATGTTTTCTATTCGCTCCTTGACAATGAGAGATATTCTTCTTTTGCTTTGAGCATCTCCGTCTTGCAAAATAAAAATCTATTTAGGTTGCTTTGGGGGTTACACTTTCTGAACTGGCCAACTCTGAATCTGTAATTTGATTTGGCAGATTAAAGGTGATTATCCATGCAGAATGGCCCGTTATATGAGACATCCAAGGATTTTGTTAGTTAACAGATCAAAGTCAGAAAAGCTTTCATTTTTGACTTGATGTAGTGATTGCAAAAATTTGAGCCTTTTTCCGTCTTCCCATTTGATACTCTTCAGTTTTTTGCCAGTTTTTATTTGCTTTATGGAGTATCCTGAAGACAGAAGTATTTGAGCGTGATGTGAGTGTTCAGTTTCTACCACTGAAAATCTGTGACTGTGTGAAAAAGTTAGAATTATTAAGACATAAATCTACACAGCTTGACCCATTTTTATTTGCAAAGGTTACTTCTCCTTGCTCATCGCCCACCACATGGCCATTACACACGATGTATTTCCTCAATTCTTGCAATAATAAATGTCCTCTTTTATTTACTTTATTGTCTTGGCTTTTTCTTTCAGAGCTACCAGTACTTTTGTTTGCAATTCGAGCATTTAGATCTCCCATAATTATATCCAGTTGTAGTAATTTTAGTTCTTCAATATATTTTTCAAAGGATTTGCTGGCAGTTTGATCCGGCGAGAAGTACGCAAAGCTAAATATTAGAACATTTTCTCCAGGATTTTTTACTTTTAAAATTAAATTATCCTGTTTGATTTTCAATGACAGTAGATTTAATTTGCTTTTGTTTACTCCTAACAAGAATCCTCCTTTTAACTATCCTTTTGTATTACCAGTATCTTAAGTCGCGTGGACACAGTGCACAAAGTAATGATTTTCAATATCACTGAGCCACTGGCGAGTTTTTAGATGTTCAATTTTGCACCTTGTCTCCGAAAAACAGAATATATCACATTCACTTGGCAATGAAGTCTTTGATTTTTTCGTTGCTTTCGTTGGATGATAAACCGTTGACGTTCCAGTATAAAATTTTGATAGTTGTAGTGTTGGACAAATGCCGTGTATGATGGCCGATTTCCTAGATAGGCATTTTTTGTTTTATTTCCATTTTATCTCCGTTAAGACTGTATGCAACACCGTCAACATTGACGGTTCTGTCTTTGTGTTTTGGATTCTTGGCAAAAGTAATCAAAATAACCCGTCGTATCCTCTCATTTTTGTGAAGGTCTTTGTTGATGTAGTAAGGATCGTTCAGGTCTTTTTTGTTTGCTCATATGGCATTCCTATATTCTAATTTGTTAAAGCTGCATGTAGTCTCTTGGTAATACAAGGCAACTATGCCTTTTCAACGCCGTAAAAGTTAGAATATGTAGCTTATTCTACGGAAGAAGAATATAAGCATCAAACTGTGAACAAAGAACGCCGCATGCTGCTTTGTTACATGACATTTTCTTATAACGTGCGTGAACGAGCATGCTACTACAACTGCACAGCCTGTAGCTTCAGTCGTTAATTTTCATTTTCAATGCTGTTGCTGGACATGTCGGAAGATTTTACGTCAACTTTAAGGATTTCATTTTGGTAACCAGTAAAGAAAAATATGAGATAAAATAATTAATTAGTATGTGGTTTGATGCGTAATATTAACAAAGGTGAGGGTAAGTAGTGACATACTATTGGTTTTTTGGCGAAGAAGCAGTGTTACGTAGCAAGTGAATTTTTGTGTGCGGTGGAGGCTCATTAAAATCATTTCTTGTCATTGGTGCTGTTTTGGATTGTTTAACTAACTTTTTTGGATTGGTTCACGGTAAGTTAAATATAATAACAAAGATATTTTAGTGTTGATATTTGTTACGTTATAATGATAATAACGAAATACGAGAGATAAAACCTTGCTCTTTTTTATAAATTGAGGCTGATTGCTGCAAAGCTTGCTATTAAACAGTTGGACGAGTGTGAGCGTAGATTTTATTTGAAATAATCGTTTCATATATAGACATCCGTGGTTTTAACTTCTTCAATAGATTGTCGGTATTTTTTAAAAATAACGACAAAAATATTGGAATATTCTAATCACACTTAAGATTTTTGTTTTACCTTTAGTTGTACTTCTACTTCTGGTTATGCTGAATCAATAAACATACATTTAATTAGTGACAAAAAGTGACGTGTGGTTATTAAACATCTGGACGGTGTTCATATGCAGAGAGCATTGATTTCATTACTTTTACGCTTAAAAACCTTTTAACTGAATAAAATTTTGCTGCAGCAGAGTTCATACGCTTTTCAACGTGTTTTTCGTGATTTCTAAAAGATACTATACTATCGAGCCAAACACTAAGATATTTAAATGAGTCTACTCTTTCAACATATTCGCCATTTACGCTCAAACTACCAACTTTTTCTTTTGCTTTTGATAATCAATTATCCTTAGCTTTATAGAAAATCATCCAGTTTGTTTTAGTTACATTTAATTTTAACCCATTCTGTTCACACCATATCATAACATTAGACATACAGTCAGTTACTTTATTAATACCTTCATTAAAATCATTACAATCTGTTTATATTACTTAATCATCACAATATTTAAATATTTTAAATTAATGGCAGTGCAATATCATAACAAAAAAGTGAGTAATAAAAATTTCCAAAAATTGACCCAGGGGGTACTCCCGATTTAATATCATATTTCACAGACTCATTATCGCCATTTTTAACAATAAACTTTCTACTGATAAAATAATTAATTGTAAGTTTTCTAAGATAGGGAGGAAATAATATAATTAAAGCTTGTCATTAACTTATTCACTAGTAGGCTCTGATTGACACTGTCAAAGGCTTTGCTGAAATCTATAAATATAGCTACAGCTTTGCCTGATTGCCTGTCAAGATGTTCATACAAATGTTGAGTTAATATTGGAACGAAGAGGAGAGCTTGGTGGTAGCAGCTGCAGTTTGTTGGTGTTGTCCTAAAATTTTTTTTTCTACAAGAGTCAGTGTAGTTAAAAATTTAATTTTATTGATTTCTGTAAAAAGAAATGGTGCTTATTTTTAATTTTTTAGCAGTTACTGATGTATAAAGATTTTTGACGAAAACCACTATTTAGTTGATTTTAAAATCTGACTTTTACTGTAAAAAAAGATAAACAATCTGTTTAAATTTTTTGAGTACCGCCATCATATCGGGGTCAAATAAGACATCCCAGCCTGTGGTTTTTCTGCTACAACCACAAAATTGTACTGTCTTCTTTTGTTTTGTGCACCAGCATACGCTAGAATATGGACCGAAAATTCAAGTGGAACATCTGTCATCGGTCCTGGCAACTGCAAAATTTGGCATGGGTAGTTTTGCCAGGCTTCCTTAAAAGTAGCCACCAATATATAGTTATTAGATTAACAACTCAATTGAGCTGTTATTTAATAGTATACTGCTCAGTAATTTTGCTGAATTCCTTGCAGTCCAATTGCTGGGAGGATAAATTCGGGAAAATGACGAATGTTGGAGTTCAAAATGGGGAGGAGGCTGCACCAACTATAACCGTCAACTCACTTCTGGCCTCTATGCATACGCAATCATAGATGCCAAGCAGACACCTACGTTTGTCAACTTTTATGATGAATCAGCAATTCAAGAAGCTTTTGAGGTTCTCAAACTGAAGAGAGCAATAAGACAAAAACGGGATAGGAAGGCTGACCTTGAACAGTTGTTGGATGTTTTGCGTAAGGAGGATTAAAAGGGTAAAAATGTGAGATTTGCCGCAGTAGACTTCAAAAAAATATGGGTGGTTTCGGCGTCTCTCGAAGATGAGATACAACTACGCCATGAGATAATGGAGCTCAAAGTGAAGTTCAGTGACCTTACGAAGAGTTTTGAGGATA
>JAQFYG010004275.1:0-11243 GCA_034694325.1 Entomobrya corticalis | reverse complement strand
ATTAGAAATAAAACTGTGTAAATCCAAACTTTTAATGCTTTATTGATTGCTGTAAAAACCAAGTGATCATGTGATGAGTCTCATGTCCATTGGTGTCCAATTTTAATACAACAATGAATTTTCCATATCTAATGCTTAAATTTGCTTCCCCGTCTTTTTCTTTCGTGTTTCATTGGTGTCACAACTTACTTTTCATATTCTTTGGAGTAATCAAGAATCACAGGTTACTGTTTTCAGACGTTGAGGCTTTTCAGGAAGGTTCAGGTTTCATTTTGATGCTAAGGCTTGAAAAAACGTTTATTTGACAAATTTTCTTTTAAATCTAGGTTTTAAATTTTTAAAAAGTCAGAAAAATCATTAAAAACTGAGAATAAAAGAAATGTGTGCTAAGTTTGTCAAATTTTAGAAATCGACTAGATAAATAATTACAATATCTAGGGACGTACTGATTCAGATCTCTGATGTTTGTGTGTTTTTGCTGTAAAGGCTTCTTGAGAAAAAAGAAAAAACATTGGAACGTGACATCATAGGTCGTGCATATTATGGCTAAATTACACGCTATTTCTTGACTTTGCAGACGTTTGGTAAATTATACACAAATACATACTGATTTTAGCAGAGCTTTATAAGCAATAAATATTAAAACAAGCCAATGAAACTTTATGTATTTCTTATTTTATCTATGAGATTAGATGAGAAATGAGGAGAAACCAAATACTTACGAGAACTGTGTATGATGCTACAAGATTCCATTAAAGCTTACATTCGTTCACTTGGATTTAAATATTCATCCGAAACTACTTTGCACGTGGGCACATCAGTGAAAACCTACAATAAAACGTTTACGCCGTTTGTGTAATATAGTGGATACGAGTCACATATCAGCAAGACCATATATGAATCCGTTAAAATGGGTAGGAAATAAAATTAGAAAAAACCGACTAAGCAGCAGTGCGGTGTCTTGCTATGCTTCCGAATTGTTAATGTGGAATTTTATTTTAACTGGTTTTCAAAATTTGTTATTAAAAGTTTCACATATTTTGTCTTTTATTCGTAAATAAATTTTTTTAAATTATTATGTTGTCCCAGCGACTTTGACTTTCTGTTACGTTTTAATCTAACTGGTTTGAAATAACATGAAACAATTTAATTCGTGCTACGATATTTTGTTCTGTACAATAATCAATTACGTTAACAATAGAATTAAGTTAACAGTAAAAATGTATTCAAAGTACAAATATTTCAGGTTTTTGTATAAATGTTTCGGTATTTAAGACAGCACTTCTTAATTATTCCTTTACACAAAACTAATTTCTTATTAATCCAAAGATATTATAAACGGACATTCCTTATGTGTTTATTTCCATTTTTCACTCGTACAGTTTACATTGCTGCTTTTACAGAAGTTAAATCAAATCAACAAATCATATTTGATTTTTTTTATTATTGTTTTTTGTTTCCAGTTTTTGGTCAATCATTTAATCCTGAATAAGCAACAAACTTAAGTTACAATAAAATAAAATAAAAACAAATATAAACAAAAATAATATACGTAAGTAATTTTAAGTACCTTTTAATGTTTGGAAAAGTGAGGATAAAGGAACGACAATGACAAATTTTAAACATATATTTTTTGCTTTTAATTGGAATATTAGAAAACTTTTATTATCGGGTTTCTCCATTATATGAGCAATCCTTTAACCAAAAATATCATTTGACATCGGTTTAAAATTCAGTAGTGCCATATATAAGAATTTTAAAATTCAAAATAAAGTCTCTGATTCAAAACTAATACACTGCACATATTTCTAAGCATAGTTTCCATTTGAAATTATTTATACTAAATAGCGTTTTTGTGAAAAAATTTTAAACACATTCAACTGAAATATATTTTACGTAGTGTGAATTTAACTATTACTAGAATTTTTTCGTATATAATGACTTTTATTATTTTCATATTCAATAGCAGTATTTAAAAAAATCATCTATTCAAGTCTCTTAATTTTTTAAAACTTATCCACCATAAATCAAATATCATTTGTTGATTTGATTTAACTTCTGTAAAAGCAGCAATGTAAACTGTACGAGTGAAAAATGGAAATAAACACAGATAAGGAATGTCCGTATATAATATCTTCGAATTAATAAGAAATTAGTTTTGTGTAAAGGAATAATTAAGGAATGCTGTCCTAAATACAGAAAAATTTATACAAAAACCTAAAATATTTGTACTTTGAATACATTTTTACTGTTAACTTAATTCTATTATTAACGTAATTGATTATTGTACAGGGTTTGAAATAACATAAAACAATTTAATTCGTGCTACGATATTTTATTAGTTAGATTACAACGTAACAGAAAGTCAAAGTCGCTGGGACAACATAATAATTTAAAAAATTTAGTTACGAATAAAAGACAAAATATGTAAACTTTTAATAACAAATTTTGAAAACCAGTTAAAATAAAATTCCACATTAAAAATAGAATTTACCGTAATATTGATCTAAAATATCCTGAGAAAAGTTACAAAACAGATTACATAACCAAAATATAAACTTATATAAAAAACAAAACAAGTACAAAATAGTGCGATCAGTTGATGATTCAAGCATTGATATGTATTATTATTTTTGACTAAGCTTGGTGATTTATTTTTACATCTCAAGGTAGTTTGTGATAATTAGCTTTTTTATTTTATCTTAATACTAAGCCGATAGAAAGCATTGTTTTCTAGCGATTCTACATCCAAGACGATTAAATCGACTGGTAGTCACTTTGTTTCCCTTTTATCACGGGCGTCAAAAATAATCTACTTTACAAGTTTGTGTGGATGAGTACTACAACAATGAAATTATTATTATTACAAGTTCTTATTTTCTACGTGTTTGCTTCGAAAAAAATATTATCATCAAATCATATATATATTATATCTTATATTAAACAGATTTATGCGTCCATTATGATATATCACAAGATTTAACAAAGTCCCAGCTTATATCCAAAACACCAGCTTTAACTAAAACAGTTTTTGCCTTTAACTGTATTTGGAAGACGTTATGGTTTTCAGTAATCTGCAGAAAAAAACCGTTTGGATGTGAAACTAAAACTTGAACAAAAGCAATACTTCCTCTACTATCCTGTGCTTTATTTTCTTAATTTTATTATTTAGAATCGACTCAAATGTTCTTGGAGGTAACAACTCCGGTATTTGGGCATCAAAAATAGTTTTGTCGTCAAACTGATCCAAATTTAGAACAGATAAGTTTCAGCAGAAATTCAAAAATGCGCGAAAAATAAATGTAGAGTGTGTAAAAAAGCAGAGATACAGTTTTTTTTACATTCTTTGTGACTCAAACAAATACAAATTAGCTAAAATACCGTTCATAAAAACTGCAAACTAAAGCCAGCGTATCTGTTTGTCAGATCATTTTTTAATCCTAATAGATTTTATGTTAGCATGAATAATAATAAAGACACTTTGATGAATTACTTGAAAGAAATACCAAAGTTATCCGCAAAAAATCAAGGAACCACATCGTATTTAAAACGCGGTGAACAAAGAACAAATCTTAATGAACGAGATATAAGAGACCGGACTAACCTAAACTCTTTATTTTTATTTCTTGATTGATTATTTTGTAGAATTTTTTGAACGTTAAACTTCATAATCCGAATCAGCCATTTTATACTTTAATACTATTTAACCAATTCTAAAACAGATTAATTTGTAGACGTCGCAAAAGCACAGTTATTAGTTTTAATATCACAAACGAGTTACATTATTTGCCATTTGCCTCTTAAAATATTATCAAAGAAAGAAAAAGGCCCATCAAACTACATAAGTTGTAAAAAAATACTTAAATTAAATGTGTTCATATCTGTAACCAAAAACCCATATTTAGTATGTATATTGCCGATTTTAAAAGAAGAATGATGAATCACATTTTTGCAATAAAAAATTTCATCATTAATCTATTGAAGTAAGCCGATATTATTAACGATCCAATATTTTCGTAAAATAAAAAACTCCCTTGTTCTTTTGCGTTGCTTTTCTAAGTGCCAAAAGCTAAAACTACTACTATAATTGGTAAGCGTTGCTATTGGTCGTAGTTTATCTAAAATTAGGTTTACTGCTGATTATCATTCATGATTTATCACGACCATAAAACCGGATAAATATGTTAGGAATAAACGTTTAAAAGAGTCATTGTTTATTTGAGTTTTAATAACTGCTAACAGCGACCTTCAACAAATTTTAATCTACATTCATCACAACTAGTTTATTTTATTTTGTACATTTTTGTCCAAATCTCGAAAGGTGAGGGACCTTGTGAACTAATTTAATGTTATTTCAGTAATATAAACTTGTATTGATGCTGTTCCAAACAGCTAAAATAGTATATTTAACCTATTATTTTGCAAAACATACAAGTGGACAAACAAAGAGAATGAATTCATCATAATTTCTAGTTCAAATGCCCTGTAAACAGCTGCAACAATTAATTGCATAACCAGAATGGTAACCAAGCTAATTTAAATACTTGCAAAGTCAAAATAAGTTTACATATTTATGCACATAAATCTTTAGAAGCTGTAGTTAGGTTTCCCGAAATTTTCGTCACGACACTTCTTTTTCTATTTGCTGTTTTCATATGCCGGTGGACATACCCTTCATCTGTCATTCAGTTGGATTTTAGTATTGTGACCACAAAAATTACATCTAGCTTCTAACATTAACAAACCCCTAAAGTGAAAATTTATATATTTCTCAAACAGTTACGACGGGTTATTGATGAACAATTTTAAATAAAACCTTATTACCTTTTATAGAATTTTACGGTTCTGACATTTAAATTACTTGGTTTGTTAAATAATAACGATAAGTCAGAAGACTATTAAGATAAGCTTAATTGTTGACCAAATTTTCTGAAAAGACGCAGCTAAAACGGAAGCAAGAAAAACATTATGAAGTATTCCGAACAGAAGAAACAAAGTTTTAAGCATTCAATGAAGAAATCTGGAAGACTACTTTTGGAAACGTCCCCGGAATTGGTTTCAAATTTCATCCCTAATACGTAATAATGTAGTTTGTGTCATTGTATCTGTCCTTCAGACGTAAAAAATGCTGCTTATTAAATCGACGCTTTTAGATATATTTTGCTTAAAATGGCGACGTTTATGCGTTATTTCCTGTTTAGCTCAAAAATAGTCATATAGGGTGAAATTCTAGACATTTAAAAATTCGTTTATCAGAATAATTCATAATGTAGAGCTTGATTTCAGATTTTAATTGGGCATCACTGTAAAAATTTAAAGCTTGAAATATTTCAGTAATTCATACAATTACTTCAGTTCGATTTAAACAATTCGATTAAGGCTACCATCTGCATATTTATCATATAGACCATTAAACGTATTCAGACTGCCAGACGACTGCCCGAATACACGATCAAACTTTGACGCCATTTATATGAGTTCTTGAACTGTATGATATATCAACCGTCGAATAGATCACGTTCATCTCTTAATATAAAATGCCAGTTCTGTGTGTGTGTGTGTGTGTGTGTGAAACGCTTGGCCACCTATTGAGAGAAACTCAAACTACGGAAGTGAGCTCGCCGCAGGCCGCAGGCCTGGCGGCCTTTCTCAGTACTACTAGCACCCGTCATTACTGTGACGGGACCGATAGCTAGTTTTACAATATCAGTATAAAATACACATAATTTAGAGGCAAAATGACGGGACACATACATGGGATATCTCACATCATCAGCATTATAAGGTGCCGACGCAACCGCTATCAAAGCCACCGCCTTTGCCAACACACCATTCATCATCATGCATTAATACTATTGCACACCTGAGCCTTGTGTGACCCTCCTGTGAGGTCAGCCACGCACTAGTTTAACTTAACTAACTAACAATAGTGCATATCCTACACATTCAGATTGGAACGGTCACCTGAAAATGTTACTCTCTAAACCTGGAATCATTAATGTGACCATCCTCGTGTTAACATCAAGGACTATTAATTCTTTCCTTGAGACTCAATATTTAGTCACTGCTTATAGACGCCACCACCAAACTACTCTTCATTTAAATATGGTAAAACATGCAATAAGCTGTTAATGAATATTAAGCATGTTTTGTTTCTGGCGGATATACACGTGGAGCTTTGCTGATAACTCAACGTTCAACCCCTATCAAGTCTAATCGCTATGGTCATCTCAATTTCGAGAAAATCGAGTATTTGAATTCATCAGAAGTTTTTTATCGTCATCCCATCATCTCTTATCATGACGACAACAGTCATCCTACTCACATTGATGTTTTTCTTTATACCGTCTTCCTTGCCAACAGACTACTATTCCTTTTCCTCCAAAAGAAAAACTATTTCTTTATTTAGTAAAATAGTCGATTTAATTATTAGGGTTGAAATATACTTCATAACATGTTCCTTGTCTCGTATCTGTTTCTAACAAGTGCTTACAATACCACTTTCTCTAGAGGACTGTAATTTAAAATTTAAAAATTTAATTTGGTGCTAGTTGGGTTTTTATCAAGATGATGAATCACCTTTCTTTTATGGGGAAGAGAATGGAATGCAGGTTACTTTAAGGAAATGGTTAATCTTAAGAGTTGATGATTAACAAGGAAGTTTGATTTAATATTCTTTATGTATTCTTTAAGATAAGTATAAATACTCCATTTAAGTAATGTAATGGGATCAGTTGGTCTTCTCATCATCTTCAGTGAACACCTCCGGCCAAGAGGTCCACTACCGTCACTATCTCCACTTCTACTCCTATATTCCACTATAAGATATACACTTTATTATGCCATTCTTTTTAATAATAAAAACCTGAAAACCGAATATAATTTATTGTGTTGCTCACCCTCATTAAATAACCGCCAGCTTTACAATTGGAAAGTGCTGCATTGAAGTAATTATTCAAATGTTATGTCATCGATTCCGATTCGTTGTTAATATGGTTTAACAGCGGTTATATAAACTTAAAACAAAGAATCCGCACTAAAAGTGCAATTTAAAAAAAATAAAGTAAACAAATTATAATATAATATTTTCTAAAAAAGTATTTGTAATTGACCAGCACGGAAGTGATTTGCATGCGTGAAAAGAGGCATTTTCTTCCATTGTCTTTCTTACTGACACTGGCGTGCGACTGATTCAATAATTACGTTTTGCGATAATGATCATGCATCTTTGGAGCCAAGAAACCTTTAAGAACTCTGGGATGTATATATTTTTAATTCAGATAGGAGGTTTTGCATGAACTTATGGAAAGTATAATAAGTCATATTACTTGTTGGATGTACAAGTAAAAATGTTGCTCGATTCGTACTGTGCATAAATACATTTTTATGAAAAGGTAAAATGTTCTGGTGGACGGTGCCTTGACAAAAACAAAAATTAATGTTGGAGTAAAAATTGCTGGTTCGTTAACTGTTCCAACAATTCTTAAGTGATCTTTTGTTATATGATGCGACCTCTAAACATCCTTCTACAGAATAATTCAAAGCGGGTTATTTAAATCATATCTACTACTTGGACGAAACAACATGGTTTTTCTCTATTTTAAATTCTTTTTATAAAGCCTGAATGAGAACCGTAAGGTTACATTAGGAAACTTTAACATTATTGCATAACATTATTTACCATTATAACATTATATTATAAATCCAGCTGATGAAAATTTGGGATAACTAAAGTGAGAAAAGTCAAATATTTTTTTAATTAGAAGATATTGTTTTATTAAAAGTTATGATAAGGCTCTAGGCTCCGGCTCTAGAAGAACTTGTTGGCAAATGTTTCGGATTTATACGGTAATGTGAGAATAAAAAAGTTAATCGTAGGTAAAAGGCAATTTGCTCTTTCCGACAGAGTGACTACCACATTGTTTTCGTAATGATAAAGTCGGAATCTTATTTGGTCCCACCTTTTGCTTTTAATGCAGACTTAGTTAGCATTATTGGGAGTGAAAAAAAACTCGAATATTCAGAGGAAAGAAGGATTAGGCCAACTATTTCTTCTAGTTGCTCGGACTCATGGGATTAATCTTTGAAATTAGATTTACTTGCGACGATTAGACGTTTTGTATTTCCGTTTTGTATTTCTTTATGTCTCTGACATGCATTTAACGTGGATATTGTTTCCATTTTGTTATGATAGTGATTATAATTAAACATTTGGAATTTCACAAATTTTATATTTAAACTTCCTTTATCTTCATTAAAATTGAAGAGTATTGATTCACTTCAATACATAATTATTGATTCAGATTGAGTCAAAATGATACAACTTGTTGTTTTCTTAATCTTTTCATCAAGGCATCATTATTTCACCATTCAGGTTGTATTCTGAGAGCTGAGTACCAGTTAGGTGTATACGGCATGCGACACACCTCAGTTTTTTTATCTTTATTATCAAAGCCGTTCACAAAATGCGTTTTTTTGCATGCAAGATTATGCGTTTTGGTATCTTCAATTATGCAGTTATATGCGGCACGATTCATGGAATTATGCTGTTTTATGCGTCCAGATATAGGGTAAAAGATATAAAATATTTGGGTAAAGACTGGTTTTCGCACCATTCTCTAATCATTTCATAATAAATTAATATTTTTGTAAATTTTATGTTTTTGCGTAGTTCAGACACCTTTACATTTATTTTAACTTGTTTGACACTTTATTAGTAAATAGATGATGAATTTTGGCGCTTTCGAAAGGATAAATAAATAATAGCAGTGAGACAAGTATGTTTAAAGAATACTTCTTTTGATAACTGTAGATTTCCCAGCTAAATCTCTAATGCAGATTAACTCAAATTGAAAGGAAGTGCTAAGCATTCTTGCTCTCGTCTATTTTCACAAAGGAACGTTACGTTTTGGAACCCTTGCATTTAGTAAGTTGGAAATAAAATTAAAAGGCTTTACCCAGATGCATCCACTGAACTGTACATACTTATAAATATGTTAATTAACTTCGTTTTCTTTTAGGTTGAGTACTTATTGCACACAAAATGTACATTTTCCACTAAAAAGCAATTGTCGCTGCCATAATGCAATACTGTATTTCCCATTGTATTTTCAAAGTTTACAGTGGATCGGATTAACTTAATGAACTTCTTTACTTTCTAGATCTGAAATCCATATCTAAATTCTATTTGTTTTTAGAGCAACAGCCCAACAAGTTTTCGGTGTTCAATCCAAATTTATTTCGTTTTTGACTTGTCAGTCAACATTTGCATTCATATTCGCTGCAATCCTTGAACCATTTACCTATTAATGGTTGCTTGAGTTTGATTATAAACTTATAATAACAACAAACTCGTTTAAAATCTTAACTGAATATTTCTGCAAGTGGTTTGACAACGCAACTCATTGTGGACTAATCCCAACTTATCTAAAGTATGCAAAATCAAATTATAAACGACCTCTCAATGGCGTTATTAATGTTCAAATAAGTGTGCATTTGTTTATTTGGCTTTGACTATTTAGTCACAGTTGCTCTACACTTTTGTATTATCCTGTACTTAGTAGTGGTGCCTGCCGAGTTCTGACGCGTCATTTCAAAATTCAAGCAATTGTCAAAATTGAAATTTTATTTGCAATTTGAGCCGCTTTTCTTTTGGACTCTAGGTTACCACATTAAATGGAAAATGTTTCAGTTTATATTGGTTCATGGCAGCTAAATACCACTCTTTGTGAATTTCATTTATTCCTATTGATGATCAATGACCATTTAGAAGATTATTAAACCAAACGTTATTTCAAATAAACGTTTGGTTATAATATACAGTGGTGGTTTAGACAGAGAATCTTAAATGGCAGCAAAATCATACTTTAAATATTTCAACTTTCATCAAGCAGCAAGGAGGAGGATTTCGGAAATGGCTTTGGAAATTATGCTTCAGGTGTCCGATCCTATATATACACGCCGATGTGTCCGTGCGACTCACTTTGAGACGCCATCTAGTGGTACTTTGAGAAACCAACTAGCGGTGAAGAAGAAGAAGCTGCTAGCTAACGGCTAGTATGGATATAAGTTGAGATGTAAAAGTTGTTTCTTCTTGACACCGTCATAAAATATTTGCGCCAGTCATGCATACTCCGTAACATACCTCTATCGGCTCTGCTTTAATGGGGGATATCGTCAAAAATGCCATGCATTTGAAATCCATGCATGGACGCTTTTATAGATATCATAAAATTAGAGTTTCATTCATATTTTTTTTTTGATATCAGCGAAAACTTTGATTTTGTAAATAACACGATGGGCTAACTATTAAAATTGCATCTCTATGACATAATTTAGTGTTGAACGTTGTCTTCTTAATTTATATTATTAGCTGCCGCATTTTGTTTCATGCTTTTTATTTAATATTGCCTCAAATAAAAATTGGACTTGCCACAGCTTGCATTCCAATTCAACCAGTAATGACTGCGTTCTTCACACAAAAATGCCTTTCAGCTGCTCGAAAATATTGACTAATAGCCTGACATTGCAAAATCATTTTGACGTTGCCTATAATATTTTGTTGGTGTGCAGGGTTTCCAATCAGTAGAGATGCAACGCTAACCAGAGTAATGGCACAAAGAGACAAATAAATGATAACATAAATTCCAAAATTACTTTTTAACACAAGATGCAGAGATCATGCAACATCAAATAGGTGATCCTTTTGATAGTTTAAAAAAATTTGCCTTTATCATTGTGTGTATAAAAAACAAAACTGCAGAAAAATTTCTGAAATTAAACCATTATAACTAAAACTAATTAAAGATATTGCTGCCAAATTATCTACTATATGGCAGGTTATATCTGTTTTTTGCCTCCTTTCTGTTTGATGATAATATTAGCAGTATGGGTGACCTTTCTATTCTATATACTAGCTTTACATGGTAAAGCGTAATAAACGTCGTCAAAGTGTGTTTACTTGTAAACAAATTATTAAAACCTTAAAAGGCAATAAAAATTAAGTAGTTAATGAAAAAAGTAAATAATGCCGACCGCAAATTTATTATTATTTTCAGTAACATTAAAAACTACATTTTAATTACAACTATTTTGCAACAACTACTTTGACCTTTCAAGCATTATTTAAGCTCGACCGTACTAATTTTTTTTATAAATATGAGCATTGTTTTCTATGATCAATTATTTTTACCTTATTTAATAGAAATAGATTATCATCTAGCAGATGTATCGTTCTGAAATTT
>JAQFYG010004274.1:0-11244 GCA_034694325.1 Entomobrya corticalis | reverse complement strand
AAAGGGATGATATGCTAATATTAATAATAACATTACCATTTGCAAAGTTTAATACTCCTATTTGAAAATATGCATGAAAAAAGAAAACGCAAAAGCACAAACAAAGAGGTATGAACATTTTGTACATCGGATATCTTAACTTCATGTAAAAAGGAAAGGAGAAAAGGTTGAATTGCTTGACCTTCAATATCATTCATTCATTGAAAATGTCATTCGGTGCATGGGTGGATGCATAATACTGAAATCGAAAATAGTAATAAAACAAACAAGTGTCTTTGAAACAAAAAGTGCATAGCTGGCATAGCATCGTCATTATCTCGTTGTTTTAATCAATCGTTCGTTAAAATCGCGACAAATCTGGTCGTTCTCATATCATTATGCTACCCTTTTGAATGTTGAATGAATGCATATAACGATGATACTTTGTATCTTGTAGTAAGCAAAATTGTCATTATCTCCGCTTGCTGAACAACGTTAATATTTTTATCTTTGTAAAGAAGATCATCAGCAGTTGTTGTGAAGTACTTGACTTCCTTGCTCAGCTGAACGGTGTTTGATTAAATTGATTTCAAAAGTTCAAATGGCAAAAAGCAAAGAAAATTCTAGCTCATTTTGGAATAATAAAATATGGAATAAATTAATTTGTGAACTCTATATGATATAGATTTATTCTTTATTAGCGATTTTAGCAGAAGTAGCATTATTATTATGCATCATGATGATGGCATGATTGGCAGAATGCACTGATGCAAACATTCACACACGTGGAGACTTTCAAATGTCTTTTTTTTAATATTTCGATTTACTTGCCACTTTTATCCCTTGAATTCTTTCAATCAAGCGCACTAAATAATAGGATTCAATTATGTTCGATAGAAAACACCCATATAATCATCAGTTGGCAAACTTGGTTGATTATTATGTACAAGTTAAGATTTCTAGTATACAACAGCTCCAAAAATATTTAGAAGCCTCTTTCAGATGCAAAAGCAAGCTCCATAAGTTTACTGTTGAAGCCGTTGAAAGAAAATCTTTATATAAACTTTTACTTAAATCGGATGTAAGAAAGAAGCAAATCATTTTCCTACCTTTGCTTTCCTCACATCAGCTCGTTAATAAACTTAAGGGTCGCAAAGGTAAACTTGTCAGAAGAACAAAATTTACAGATGGACAGACACAAGTGTATATACTAAGAGACACTTATACTCGTGTCTTTACTATAAATAAAAATACTCTGTTGCATATTAAGTAATTATCGAGATTTTCTTCATTTCGCTGATAAGTAGAAGCGTGTAGCGTGACTGTCTAGGAAAGCACCAAAAGAAAAATAAGGATGATAACAATTTTGTAAAAGGTAACATATTATGGATTTTTAACTGTATATCAGCATTTAGAGATTAATTACTTAATTCAGATTAATATCAGAATTTAAGCGATGGTGAGGAAAATTATTTTGAATTGATAAATTCTCCTGGCAGTATTTAAAAGTATCCGACTTCTGTGCCGCTGAAAATATATAGCCGAGTATTTATACATCTCAGATGAAATTTAAAAAAAAATTTTACAATTTGAAATTATGTACATTTATTTTCAGCGATGAATTCAATAGCTTTTCGAGGCTTCAACATTGTACCCATCTAATAAATTCTGGGATATAACATGTGCATGGGTCAGTGGAATTATCAAATGCATTTTCTTAAACTGGATTTTGCCAATTTGCCACACTTACTGTTAGATTGCATTCAATTTACGTACAATAAATGTACACTCATTCATATTATGTCATATTCATATGTCATCATAATGTTACGTTCATATCGCTTCTAATTTTCCAAGCAGAAAACCATGATATGGAATTTTGTGTTTTGATGAAAGATAATGGTCAGCTGAAGATTTATACTTTTATGATGAAAAGGCGGGGCACTTAAGTTTATCGTGGCAGTACATATATTGGCTTAGTCAAACATCAGTTGACCCTGATAACCCAGCGGAAGTCTGGAGTCATAAGTACAGCCTATTTTTATTTTGAATGAATCAACAGTCTGTTTCTAGCTGTCAAGTACTGATGAATGGCGATCTTTTGGTGCAGTTACGCATTACGCTGTCGCTGCATCCCAAATGAATGAATGATGGTTGAGTGATTGAAAGGTGCTATAATTGGTATAGATAGAGGTATTTATGCCCACTTTGATTTTTGCGTTAGAAAATTTAATGAATGAAATCGATTAACTACTTTGTACGTTTATCGATAATTAAGTTGACGAGGTTGGCGACCCCAACGAAGGACGTACGTTAAATGGATGCATTATTAGTTTGCAAAGTAGTGAAAGGAATGCATGGATATGAGAATGAATGGAGTTTTTGTATTAATTAACACTTCAATTTGGATGAGATGACATCATTATTTTTTTAACCTGGTAACATTCCATATAAAATATAAACATGTCATTAAAAATGCTGTCGTTAATACCGCCGCAAGAGAAAACGACAAAAGACTTCTTTCGTTCTCCAAAGCATTTCCACTAACTTATACCACTGGTAAATCGATTAGTTGTGCACGTGAGAGAATTTCATATACTTTCACGTGTATGTATAATGTGTAATAATAAGTATATAAACAATTTGATTTATATTTTGTTTTGTCTATTTTATTACTTGTATAATATATATTTCATACAATATGGCCAAGTTAATAATTCATTGTAAATCTCGAGAAAGATATGAAATCCAAATTTAATGTTTCTCATAGATATAGATAAGAAATAGCTTTGTTGTAACGTTCCTTCTGCTTGATTATATAGCCAATATATTCATAGACTAAAGTCATTGTCAAGTCGAGTCGGTTTAGAATTGCCTCTTTATATTCATATAAATGTTAAATGTTATGTGCAAATGCTTATATTGAGAAATATTTAAATGAATAAAGCCAGAATTTTTTATATATTATACTTATTTATTTTTAAATACCAATAAACAATTGTATTTGAGCATCATCATCATCCTCCTCGCACACAGTTAACTACCTACAAGCGACAGATGTGAGCACATTTAACTGTAACTGGCCAAAGATGATACAATGGTTTATTGGATAAAGCGTCTGGCATGAATCCAGAAGAAGCAGAGTTCGATTCTCGGCTTGTGTCAATTCCACTTTTTGGTCAGTTACCTAACTATGCAAACATACTCTTACTGGAGGTCAAAGGTCACAGAGTTGTTTATGTAGCACCACATTTTTATTGCATGACTGGATAGAGAGAACAAAACTGAACAACTTTTATGAAGACACCATGGGTCATGTCATAACCCCTGGGGCGCTGAGGGTCGCAACATGTCACATGCATTATAAATAGTCCCTACTACCGGTAGTTTTTTATATGGGTATAGTTACTTCTAGTTGATTATGAAATATCTTTCGTAACAATATGCTGTTGTGCTTTATATTTATATGTTTAAGAAGCCAGGGAAACGTATCCACGTCACGTGAACATATATATTTATGTAACTATATGAATACCTGAATTTTGCCTATTTTTATTATTGTTGTAATATCCATAAAGCCAAGCTGGAATTTGAATTAATGATGTTGACCATAAAGGTTAAAATGTTAAGACATGAGAAAGATAAATTATTAAATCAAATCCAAAATTTATCATTTTTATTAGGAGATAAAAAAGAAGGGAATTTCGGACGCTTTAATAATAATATAATATTCAATTTTGTTGTTTTTATATATGTACACGTATGTAGGTAGATATGTTTAACTTTTTGTTTTTACTGGATTACTGGATGGTATAAACTTGAACTTATAATGAAAAATAGATTGTATAAATTATTGTTTTGAAACGGAAAGAAAACATACAAATAAATCCATTTTTTGCTATTGATCCGTTTTACGAGTTTGATTTGGGTTCGTACTAATTTTTAATTGTCACTGTACAAACAATGCTATACTTCTCCATTCAGCCAAGGTATGAGAAATATATCAAGATAGCATATTATGTTATAATTTAAGTCATGAAATTCGTTACTGTACGTCAATTAAAATTATATTTAAATTGCTTCAACCCAGCAACCATTCAATTATCGCCATGGCATGCATATGCGTCTTTTTGGGTTTCGGCTTGCTCGACCTAGCCAACGTCCAATGCCATTGTCAGTATCATCAATTCTCACAGTACCGATTCACACCATACATGGATAACCATCTACAGAGTCGTATTCTCCATCGCAATCATATCCTCTTCAATGTCCATATTTTTCGAACTATTTTCTTATGCATAATTTCATTAACTAGGAACTTCTCAGTTACAATCAATCAGACAAGGAAATAATGGAAATTTATTTGAAGAATTATAAATGGCGCTTGACCTACATATTGACAGGGATTTGCTCAATCTGAACATGGCAGCTTTAAAAGTTGAGAAGCTGAATTTGCAGATCTTTCTTGATGGATACGAAGTACACAAATCGCTGGATAATTTAACAACATTTCTGTCAACTTTCAAATTTACACTTTCCAACTTGGAAATGTACGGGGTTTGGAATGCTTACATAATGAAACCGACCCATGGGAGAAATTAGCGGAGTTAGAAGAATTAACAATTGAAGCTGAGAGTTGGAAGAATTATTTCGATTGAGGATCATGTTTCTAAAAATTCTCTCTTTGATTTGTACAACTGTTCGAGAATCAACTTGTTGGATATATTTTCCTGCCATGAAATGTGTAAATTTTCATATGGAAATTCGCGAAGACTATGGCATGTCGGGATATATCGGGAAAATAAAGAAGTTCTCAATCGGAATGGACTACCACCAGCTACATTTCGGAGAAATATTATTAGTAAAAGCAGACACTTACTATTATAAAAAATAACTTACAAGCTGTATTTACTTAACTGTAAATGGCTGAATTTAAAATTAATTGTATCACATTGCCCCAATTTATTATACTGATGTAGAACGATGAACTTGTAATTAAATTGAGAGTAATAAGACTGACCAATAAGATTTTTTTTTCAAATTACTACTTCTCACTTGTGTTCGGTCTAGACTTGGTCTTTGTTCTCTTCTCTGCTGATGTTTAGCTCTGCCTCCGCCTTACTGCTTGCTTTTTTGCTTTTCTTCTCCAGTTCAGCAGACACCGGCACAAGCGTCAGTCAAAAGCCAGTTGAAGTCAAAAGTCCAAGATGATAAAGTTGAAGGCGCCGATACGGATACGGAAGAAACGGATACCCCGGGGGAAAACAGCAGATGAATAGGAAGATCGGCAGGATAAAGGAACAATGTCCGGTTTTCAACGCCAAACAAAAGTGATAGCTTGCATTGATGATATGATACTATTTCATAGTAAATTTCATAAAGTGGCGGTGTTCCCGTTGTGAAGAGCGAGATTGAAGTTATAGCTGAGAAGCAAGAAAATCTTTCGAAGGAGAAGGAACCTCCTGTTGGCGACCGGAAGAAGACCCCCGCTGATTGTATGACTTTGTGACATTTGATTTGAACAACGGACCGGGCACCGTAAAGGAGGAAAGCGGCATACCCTATAATGATGACCTTAAATGTGAAATAATTGAAATAAAAATATAATATAACATCAGTTAGTAATCAAGGTCAAACTGATGACGATGCCGCCAGTTCCTTATCATCTGAATCTGATGTTTACTTGGACACTGTGGACAGTTTAACGGGAAATGAGAATGAGATCCAGGGTACAACTGCATCTCTTTCTGAAGCTGAAACCCAGAAGTTGAACGAAACCGTTATGCTTCAGCGTATCCAAATTGAGACGTTGGCTCAAAAAATGGAACAATTGGAATCTCGCTTACAGGAAAAGGAAGCCACTTCAGTTTCCGAAGACCTGATGAGCGTTTTGAAGCAGAGGGAAGTTGAGACTAAAGTTTTGACGGAGAAGAGAGAGCTACTGGCTAAACTACGAACATCTTCTGTCTCCAGCAACACATCTGGTAACTGGTGACAAAAAAGGTAAAATAATCTGAAGATATTAAGAATATTTAAAAATTTCTACATTAATTATTCCTGCTATTAAGACCGCTCTTTCTATAACTTACTATTTAATTGCATAATAATGAATGTCCGAATGAAATATATTTTTTAATCTGTTAGATGATACTAAAATATAATAATTGATAATAGAAATTATACGATGTAATTTACAAGAACTCAATGATAATCACTTCATTTATTTTATGTATTTTATTAATTGAATCTGTAATTTCAAAATTTAAATGGTTAAGTACATTCAGCTCAGGAGTCATGACTCATGACCCAGTATTTTGTAACAGCCCGGAGTTTTCATTTTGTTAAAAAATAATTAATTTCTATTAAAAATAAAGCTAAAAGTACAATATTTCTTCTGCTAGAAGCTGATAATCAATTTAGTGAAAATGTAATGAGCTGTATTATATTTTTTAATATACGTATTTAACCTAATTGCTAAGGAACTCTAAAGGTTTCATAGTACCCCACTTTTTAAATAATAACACAGAAAAATTCTCAATCAATTCAATTAATTGTGCAGAACTCGACAAAACGTCTCCTGAATTAATGGCGTCTTATTAAAATCATTAAAAAATAACAGCAAATCATGCAAAGTTTATTACGATTCATTTCAGCCTAATCTCTTACTTTATCACATTCTCCACAGTTATTATTAATACTGTACAATTGACATTAATTAAGTATTTTATATCTTTCTTTAGTCACTTGAAAGAAAACAATTTATTTAATTGTCTCAAGAAATTCTTAATATACCCCGAGCCCAGAGCTTTCAAGACAGGAAGAATGATGAAAGATGCACAACTTCGAAGCCAAAGCAGACACAGACAGGAGACGATTTCATCCCTGCAGCCTAGGACAGTCAATGCGCCCGTTTTTTTTTGTACTGGGAATGTTTACTTCGTCTTCGTCTCTCCGACCGTTAACCGTTAACAGTTAAAAGCACGGTGCTTTGACTTTTTTCTCTTTTTGTTTTTGCACTTCCGGCATTTCGATCTTGAGTTGATGTTCTATTTAATTCCGGTAAATGCCAAATGAATTGGTTGATTGGTTATTACAAGCTATTAAACTGAAGATTGTTTTGTTGAAGTTAAAAGTGATTTAAAATTAACTTGACTGGAGTTTATTAAACCTACAGTTAAAAGCCTACCTCAGCCTTGTACTAAGTCAACTGAAGTTCGGTGTTAGGAGGAGGTGAGTGGCTCATGGAATAACTGGGAGGGAAAGGGAAGGAAGTTATTAATTTTTGAAAGGGTACTTCGTTTGATAAGGGTACGGGTCATCAGTTGTCAGTTAGTCAGTTACATGATCAATGATGGAGACGAGTGATTGGAGTGATAGTGATAGCATCGATATTGACATTGGGGTCGTCGTTGAGATTGATTCCGACATCGAATACGCTGGCCAGTTGATCAATTTGAGGGATCAGGTAATTAAATGTGAATGAATATTACTGTGATTGTGATATGCAGCAGGTTTGAATATTCACTATTGTAATTGTAAGGGTTATGAACTTTTTATGGAAATAGCAGTCAGCAGTTATGATAATTTTATTTAATTGTTGAACACAGGAGGATTTTGCGGATGGAGATGCAGCCGTAACTGGCAGTGGTGGCAGCCCAATAATTAACAAGCGTGGTCGGGGATCTTCTAAAAGAAAAGGTAACTTTAAAATTCAAACTTCCAATCTTTTAGTACAACGCAACATTTATATAATTTATAACTTCGAATCGTTATGACATCTTCATTATAGCTACTAATAATTATAAATAACTTATTTTATAATTGCATTATGTAGATCTAGATGGCGGCACAACGGAACAACAAAACCGTAGCGGTCCTCCTGTAAGCAAATTTTTTAGACGAACATTTTCAATAAAAAACTAAGGATTTATTCAATACTTAACTGAATGAGTTAATATTTATATTTCAGAGGAGAAAACATAAGATGTCCAATTATAGTCCCGAAGTTGGCGACCATTGTTTTGCAATGTGGGAGAAAGAAAAAACCTTCGGTCCTTGGCATCGGGCGAAAATAATTGAGATAGTTGATAATGGCCCTGAAGGAAAGGTATATCGGTTTTTAATTAATATCGACTTCATTATTATTTCCTTTTAAATATTTTAAATGCTGTATCATTTGTAATTGTAACGTAACACAAAAAAAATAATAATGATTATTTTATTTTATTGTTGTAACGTAACATTTGCAGATGGAGTTAATTGTTAAAGATGAGCAGTGGGATAATACGTTTACCTTTGTTCCACATACGATGAAACAGTGCCATCGAGTACCGGAAACCAAAAAGATTTTCTCGAAGCAGACTGCGCTTTCACATCTGGCTCCCAATCAAAAGGACCTGAATGTCATGACTAGGGTTATTGCAAAGTACAAAGCCCCGAGGAACTCGAAGATCAATGGACGTTACCATGCTGGTATTATAATTGAACGTTTTCAACCTCCCGGATTTGAAGTAGTAAAGGAGTATTTAGTCTTATTCGACAACGGATGTGCACACTATGTGCCCACTGACAGTGTTCGAGTTGTCCGTTCAGATGTGAAAGATATACTTATTAACAGCGATGTCAACCCAGATATAAGTAACTTTGTTCATGAATATTTCGAACGATTGAAGCAAACCCTTCAATGGCCAAAGGTCAGAGCATCAGAAGGACAAATAATATCAGCAGGAAAAAATAACGAATGGTCGATTGCTCGAGTACTAAAATTGGACAGGAATACTGCCAAGATTTCTTTTAACTATGATGACTCGGAAGAATGGATTTTTCTTGGATCGCCAAGACTGCGTCCCATTTTGCCTGAATTTTTGAAGCAACGAAGTGAACAAGAACTAATGACCATTCCACAGTTCCCTCTCCCAACGTGCTGGAAGCAAGATTGCTTTCAACAAGTAGAAATTTTCAGTGGACATCGTCAAAATATTCGAATTGATCTTCGGGATCTAAATATGCATTCCGAGTTTCAAGGTACCTTAAAAGAAGTCAAGCTGCCAAGAAGTAATATAACATGGAGAAAGTATGTGGCTCATGTTTGCGACTCATCTTGTGTGACCAAATTAAGGATTCCAGAGAAGATAAAGATAAGAAACCCTCTTTGGATACCATATTTATTTGGATGGACTCGCAGAACCTCCAAGGCGGGAAAGTGTTCCTTTGCTTACTACCGCGCACCCTGCGGTAAACTAATACGGACAGAGGAGGAGCTTATCCGCTTTCTCGAGCTAGCTAACTCTAACATCAATTATAGTTACTTTTCGTTTGATGCCAGCGTGGATTGTGGGAAGGAGTTCTTTCCTGTCAGAGTCATGCTCAAAATTGATGACACATCAGATGGGAAGGATCCTCTGGCACCTCTGCAATGTGTCAACTCACTGGATCATGAGGAACCAGCAAAATTTGAATATATTCAGAACAATTTGTTGGGTGCCAATGTGAGCGTTACAGAAGATAAAAACTTTTTATTCGAGGGGCATTGCTGTGACTGCAATGACAATTGTCTTGATAAGACGAAGTGCTCCTGCTGGCAGCGAACATTAAGCGGAGCTTCTTTTCAAAATCTGCGAAGGGACCGCAGAAAATTTCAAGGATTTGAAGGGATCCGCCTTGTGGAGCATGTGGAGAGTGGAATCTTCGAGTGTAATGATAAGTATGGAAAACTAAATATAATTTAAATTCTTTATGGCATAATTTTTAATCTAGATAAAATAGACTGCATTTAATCCTGACGTCTATTAAATATTTTATTTATTATTTCAGGTGCACGTGCAAGAAGACTTGCGTCAATCGGTCCACTCAAAATCTGGCAAAGTGGCCCTTACAACTTTTCAAAACGCAGCAAAAGGGATGGGCTGTCCGAGCCAGATGTGACATTCCAAAGGGTGTTTTCGTGTCGAATTTAGCTGGAGAAATTCTCGACTTGGAAACTGCGGATCAAATAGAAAAGAATGGTGATGACGAGTATTTCTTGCAGTTGGACTTCCCGAGGATATGTAAAGATCTGGAGGATCGTAAAACTTCATCTTACTGCCGTCAGCCAACAAAAGAAAGAAGCTCATCCGGAATCATGTGTACCACTGGAAACGAGCCATCCGTAGAAGATGTGGACGCTGTTTTTCCAGGAGCCAGTTTCCCGTCAATGGAGAGTGTACTTGATGATAAGAAAAAAGAAATTGAGATGATGGAACTGCGCAAAAAGTGCTATATACTGAATTCGAAAAAGAAGGGCAACGTGATTAGATATTTTAACGTAAGTCTTTTGTGAATTCATATTTATTTTTAAACAGCAGTGTCCGTACACATTTTTAAAGAAATTTTGACTTAAATAAAATATATTTTGTGGTTTTTGCAGCATTGTTGTCGTCCAAATCTATTCCTACAAAACGTTTTTGTGAACTCTACGGATTTACGTTTTCCACGAGTGGCGTTTTTCACGAGTGAAGTGGTGAAAGCAGGAAGTGAGCTTACATGGGATTACGCCTACGAACTAGGAAGTGAGCCTGATGCTGGGTTGAAGTGCTTGTGTGGAGTATCCTGTTGCCGAGGACGATATAAGCCTTAAGATAACGATGTCTTTAATAAAGTTGTTTTATTGTGTAGTGTTAGGTTATAGACGAAAGATTATCGAAGACCTAATTAATTATTATCATTAATGTACTTTTTTCCCGGTATGGCGAATCTTTTATTGTTTGACTTGTATCGGTGCTTTCTCTAATCGACTTTGTTGCCCGATGAATGATTTCTATTTTTATGTTAATTTTAATTTTTGTACGTGAATGAACTTAAAGTTGGTTCGTTTATAGACCGACTTTATCTCATTTAATGGGCAATTTGAAATTATATATGTATTGTAATTATGTCTATCAAAAGTTTAGATCGACTATACTGTGTGCTTAGATAAATCGTGTTCTTGTATAAATAATTTTATTACATTTGTAAATAAAATTTACGGTAAAATGTCTGTAATAATTTGTTAATAAGCTAAAATACGTTCTACCAAATATAATATTAAAATTGTATTTCATTGGTATCTGAAAAAAACTTTCAACTTTATTTCTCTTGAACCTTCCAAAATACGCTTGTTTCTTTATCAGACACTTGGAATACGATAAGAGCATATGTTACCACCAGACCAATTGTCTATATTTCAAAGAAACACAATTAATTAAGAACTACAACGGTAATTTTTGTGGGAATATTATCTTATATTAT
>JAQFYG010004273.1:0-11246 GCA_034694325.1 Entomobrya corticalis | reverse complement strand
CTGAGAAAATGCCAATGAAGCATGCAAACAATCTTGTGTGCAGACTTAAGATGTGCTCGTGGCTCATGGCAATACACTTTACTGAAGATATAGAGAAACAAGGATAAATGTCAATAGAAGAAATATATTGATCAATATAATTACAGGTGTGTATATCTGTAGATTATATTGACAAAAAAGATATCGACATATTCGACTTTATCTGGTCTCTGGTCTCTCTGTCTGTTTGCTTTGCTACTGTACCATTTATTTTAGCATTGGCCACCACCACACGGCACCACTACACCGGTACCGGTCCTTTTTTCTCGGCTTCTCCTACTGTTATGTTTGCATCATTGCATGTAAACCGAATGTGAAGGAATTCAGTAGTCAGAGTCAGAATGTTTTTGGAGGAAAGAAAGGCTAATAGCCGTACAGAGTGCAAGAAAAATGGTTCTTTTTATGTTACTTTTACTTAAATACTTTGTAACTATTTTTTTCCATAATCCTACGCTTTTTCCATGTATGTTTCTTATATAAACTTGGTCTATGCAATGCTTTTGCATACTTTACATGTACAAGCAAACTATTCTTCTTTGTCATAAAAATGGACTTTTTATTCAGAGGAAATAAAACGGGCTGAGTAGCTGAGCCGGGTATTAGGGTAAATACTCTAGCATTTTTCCTATTAAATATTCACCAGATTAGAAAAGAAGCTGTGTATATGATATGATGATAGTATCAGTTTCTTGAGAGGAACGCAGTTCACGTTTAAGGATTCCATTTCATTTTGTCCGTCTGAATATTTATCCATATAAGCTATAGGTAACATTTTCACCTAAAAAATTAAATCTTGATCATGATGATCTTTATAAGCTTGGGTTAGACTAAAACTTTTTTTTGAATGAAAGAAATTTTTGTTTAGAAAACTCGCTACTTTTCTGCATCTGCTACTCCATCCTTTCTCTTATAACGTCTTAGAAAAGATTTGGATTTGGAGGAAGAAGTAAAAAAAATAGTACTACTTCTGCTTGAGTAACGCCAACATGATCATGATCACTTTGTTTTTTTATTAGCTTTACTTGTATTCCTCGTGGGACGTGGGAGCTGAGTAAGTTGGTAGTGTAGAACAAGTGAAATTTGATTGGGAGCATTCATAAAAAAGACGTTACTTTCTTCCAACATTTTAAACGGTTTCTTTTCTCTTTGTTTTTACATTTCTTATGAACTTTCTCGCTTAGGCATTTATTAAAAAAATGGAAGATGGAATGTGTGCGAGTCGCGAGTGAAAGGGAAAATGAAAAAGTAGGAAAGCTAAAGCTAAAGGAATGGGGCTGTCCATACATAATTTGAGCAAATATTTCATAAACAAAAATTGCATTGACTTTATTATTATTATTATTTATACGTGAATAGTGGACGCCCCCTCCAATTTTTATGTTGTATTGTTGGTCGTATTTACAATATGATGTTGGAGTAGTCAGTAGAGTGTGTAGCGTTGCGCAAAGCAAACTAATATTTTTTTGAGGGAGGACGCAGCCTCTTCCCTGTTTCCGGGTGTCTGTGACCACCACCACCTATATGCCACCGCGATCATGATGACGATGATGACTCAACTCCTTTTTAAAAGCCCGAGAAAACCAGAGTATATAATGCATACCTAGCTATTATATAAATATATAAAAAATACATAATAAATAAGCTCATTATTATTATGTGCTTGACTTACAGACTGTGCATTTGTGCAACATACATGTATCCTCACTATTTTCACCCTTTCTCTCCCTACTTATTGCATACGGAGAACGGGCAAAACCATAGAAAGTTAGACGGGAATATGTGGAATGGCATATGAATGAATGCGAAAATCGGATTTTTTTCTCGGGGTTTTTGTTTACTACGTGCTCAGATACAAGTCTAAGGATATCTATATAGTTGTCTTTCTTTCTGTCTATCTGTCTGTCTTTTCACTTGTCTCTGGTCTGTGTGCCGCTCCTGTCGTTGTTGCCGTTGCTACTACTATTGACTATTTGCCGTTGGTTTGGCCGTTGCCGTCTTCAAGTTTTCAAGTCTTATTGTAAGAAAAAGAAAAGACTTGTAGATCATGTAGAAAAATAAAAGGATATATATTGCTGTTGTTGTATTCCCCTTTCTCTTGTCATTTGGTGTAATTGTTTTTATTGATAGGAAAACGCTGACTCATAGTCACCTAATCATTCTTTCTTTTTGTCAGGCTGGTTTGGTCAGAAAATAAATAAGGGTTTGTTGTTGTTAGGCACAGTTGGAGGTGATATATTGAAAAAAAATAACTAGAAATAAAATAGGGAATCAAATCGGGTGAATTGGTTTTTTGAAAACATTTGTTTTTTGTTTTGATTTCAGAAGAAAAATTTGAAAGGCGACAGGAATTTGTTGAAGTTGATCCATCATGGCTGGACGTCCACCGTCAAATCCGGTGAAGAAGGTGCCGATTCACCTTCAGGTGCGTATTGATATTTTATTGAATTGTATTTATTTATTTGACATCTGGTGTGATGATGGTTATTAAAATTGGAATTTGTTTTTACAGAGCTCTCAGAACAGGCTGCTGATCAAGGGTGGCAAGATCGTTAACGCTGATGGCATGTCCGACGGGGACATTTTTATTGAGGATGGATGTATTAAGTAAGAAATTAGTTTGTTATTATATATTTTTATGTTATTTAGTGTTGATAATGGAGGATGAATGAGATTTGTAATGGTAATTGTTTTGTTTTCGATTAAAAGGGAGATTGGAAGGAATTTGATTATCCCGGGTGGTACACGAACAATTGACGCTCGAGGAAAGTTGATCTTGCCAGGGGGCATAGATCCACACACTCATTTGCAGATGCCCTTTATGGGAACTAAGAGTGTTGATGATTTCTACACTGGAACTAAGGCTGCAGTAGCTGGCGGCACCACAATGATTATCGACTTTGTGATCCCCTCAAAAGGAGAGTCACTACTTGAGGCATATCATAAGTGGCGCGGTTGGGCGGAAGATCAAGTTTGTTGCGATTACTCGTTCCACGTAGCAGTGACCTGGTGGTCGCCACAAGTAAAAGCTGAGATGGAGACTCTGGTCAAGGAGCACGGTGTGAATTCTTTTAAGATGTTTATGGCTTATAAGGACGTTTTCATGGTTCGAGATAACGAAATGTTGGAGATTTTTGAGCATTGCAAGAAGATTGGTGCTATTGCACAAGTACATGCAGAAAACGGAGATATTATTGCTGAGAATGCGAAGAAAGTTCTCGCTGCTGGAGTCACTGGACCAGAAGGTCATGAACTGTCTCGACCTGAAGATGTCGAAGCTGAGGCAACTCACCGGGCTTGCGTGTTGGCTGGCAGTGTTAACTGCCCTTTGTATATAGTTCACGTTATGAGCAAAAGTGCCGGCAACGTGATTGCGGAAAAGCGATCACAAGGAAATGTGGTTTTCGGAGAGCCTATTGCTGCTTCTTTGTGCACGGACGGGACTAACTATTGGAATGAATCTTGGCGTCACGCGGCAGCTCACGTACTGAGCCCACCTCTCCGTCCGGATCCGACCACACCTGGTTATTTGATGGAGATGCTGGCTCGAGACGATCTTCAGCTTACTGGTACTGACAACTGTACTTTTACTCATGAGCAGAAGAAGATGGGGTGCAATGATTTCCGTAACATTCCAAACGGTGTGAACGGGTTAGAAGACCGGATGTCTCTGCTTTGGGAGAAGGGTGTTCAAGAAGGCAAGCTGGATCCTTGTCGATTTGTGGCAGTGACTAGTACCACCGCTGCGAAGATTTTCAATATGTACCCGAGAAAAGGTGTTATCGCCCAAGGATCAGACGCTGATATCGTGGTTTGGGACCCTAAGAAAACCAGGACAATTTCTGCAAAGACTCATCACCACGCGACGGATAACAATATCTTTGAGGGAATTACCTGTCATGGCGTTGCTGAGTATGTGATTTGTAATGGACGCGTTTGTGTGGATGAGGGCCAAGTAAAAGTCCTTCAAGGCTATGGAAAGTACGTACCAAGAGAAAATCTGGCTCCTTACGTGTACGATGGAGTTAGGGAGAGAGATGCTGTAAGTTTTTAACAATCAAAACGGAATTACATTTAAAATACTACTTAAAAATTATCTCATTTTAAGCATGTTCTACAGAAATTCTTTAATTTTACTTTTTATAATAAATAGAAAAAGGCTACCGCACTGAAGCCTGTCGCAAGGTCTGGATTTGATGGTGAAATGGTTAGTAAGGCTGCGGAAGGCGTTCAGAATATCAAGATCTCGCAGAACAACACTGTCGTTGCAGCAGAGGAGTCTGCACCTGCCTCACCCAAGATAGTTCCAAATAACATTCATCTTCAGAACAACAACCCTGTTGAGGAGGGTTCTCGTACTCCCAGTGGTGTTAGGAATCAGCAGGAGAGCACCTTCTCCATTGCCGGTGGCGAATGTAAGTTTCATTGTTTTATTTTAGCTTCACAACATATCATAAGAGTTTTTGTCTTGTCATATTTTTTACTATAAATTTAGTTCAAATTAGACAAGCAAAGTACAATTATGCTTTTTGATCTCATCAACCGAAATACATTTTATTGTTTTTCTCACTCAATTTTTAATTTATTTTTTCCCTTTTGTTGCCTTTTTTTATGATTGCGCGTTCACACACAAAAATATCCCTTTTAAAACACTATACTCGACACATCATGTAACATGTCGTGTAGCTGGTGGCGTCGCAGTTCCCGCTACTAATGCTGGATCGTCACCTCCAACCGATAACGGTAAAGCTAATAACGGCAGCAACTCTGGTGACGATACACCACCCAGACCATCCGTTAAGATGCATGCTCCACCCGGTGGATATTCTGCCGGGTTTTGGTAGAATGTTCTCTGAAATGAAAGATAATTTCAGAGACCATTGTATTGGCAGCTGCACTACACATAATTTAATTAATTTTACTACATAATTAAATACAATTAAGATTTTACTTTGTCTTTTTAGTGGCTATGCTATATGTTTACGTGTATCATTGTTCAAGCCCTATTTTACTTTACACTTTACATTTAATAGCTATTTTTGTTTATTTTCACGTTGCTTTTTGTTTGTATGTGTATTTTAAGTATGTTCGTTCCTTTAAGTGTATGATAACAGCCTTTTCTTTTTTTGAAAATTATCTATAATTGTCACTTTTGTCTTGGTGAACTGACAACAATTAAACCAAATATCATTACTCGTCAGAATTTACATTTACAATCTTCAGTTTCATCTTTTTGTTTTAAAAACAAGTACAAATCAAAATACTAAAGAAGAGTGCTGTTAAAATCACTTACAACCATTGAATATTATCATATCATTTTTTGTAAATTAGCGCATTATATATATTACATCATTTAGTTAAGTATTTCCATTTGTTTCGATGCTTGTCGTGCACAATGACTTTTTTAAATGTAAGTATAAACGCTTTATATCGATTCCTATATTTGTACTAGTACACATCTCACTATAAAATTATCATGAAAATATCATAATATGATGTTATGTGAGCATTTTTCTGTTATAATTTGTGTCTATGTCAATGTTTTAAAATATAATATCTATAGAATAAATCCATTTAAGCATTTATTTAAATTACGTAAACTCCTCTCTTATTCAAAATACTTAATGATTGTTCTCTTTAATTCCTTTTTTTTATGCTGCATTTTTGCTCCTACAACGGAACCATTTATTTAGCTGTCGAGACTCGACCATCAGTTCGGATTCGTCATCCACCAGGCGGCAGATCATCCGGCTTATGGTAAAAACACAAAACATCTCTATCATCTTATCTTCCAAATCATCTGTGAAGAAATCAATCAAGAAAAAAAATTCTCATCGGTTAAAGCCAATCAACTAAACAGTATGCAAATGGGAGAGCTGATTATTTTTAGTTTTAATCTATTCCATCATCAACTATTTAACTAAACTAATACTACAGAAAAAACAACAACTTGTTAGTAATAATTAATCCATCCTAATGGCCAACCGCAAAATTTTTTATGTAATCCTTTATTGTATTATCTACTATTATCAAGATTGTGTGAATTTGCAAAATGCATGGTGAAAACTTCTTGCTTAATGTCCATCAAGTAAGAAATGTGCTTACTTGAAGAATAACATCTTAAAATTGTAAAGAAAAGAGTAATGAATGCAAAAGATAATACTTTATGTTCTTAAATAAAAAACCTGTTACTAAACTAAAATCCATGAAACAAATGTTGATTAAAAAATGCTTCAATTTTCAAGTGTTTAACTTTAACATGAAACATGACATAAAATAGTTAAGATTTTAGGATAAGATATGTTATAATATGTAATTATACAAAAGCAGCTTCCATAATATCCAAACTAAAAAGAAATCTTAGGGTTTAACTTTAACATATAATAATTATTCACTACTGAACAACTTTTTCATTTTTATGAACCAATCCGTTTTTAATTGAAAATCTGAACTTTGCTAATGAAGTTGTTATTAAAGTATGCTCCACCAGCAATTTTTTGTAGAGCGAAATTTTCCAATCATTTGTATGTTGTTTAATAGCCTACTCAATACTTTTACTCAGTAACATTTAAGGTTTAAGAAATGGTTAACTGCTGATTATGAAAGTAACAATTAAAAAGTATAGGATTTTTTATTAGAGGACAGGACAGTAGGTATATTTTGTGCTGCCGCCGTATATACATTTATGATTCAGCAGATTTTTCTAGAAGAAAATTTCTATTTTATTGTGATTTTTGAGAAACTAGTTTTTTGAAAAAGCTCATGTCTAAGTATATCTACTAGTTAGTTAAAACTTTAAACTAATAAATGGCAGCTCTATGAAAAGAGTCACTCTAAAATAGCTTGTAGGTATTTAAAGGTAAATTAAAAATTGGAGACCACTAACACAACTAATCTTTTTAAAATATATAGTTATTTTGTAATGAGCGATGATTATATTGATATTATTGTACGTACCTTGTTGAGAAAGAATGATAATTGACATAAGTGAAATCTTATTTTTTATCAAGCAAAGGCAAACACAGTAGGATTTCGTCCTGCACCACCATTTTTAATTTGCGTAACATTTTAACTTTTAAATGTTCATTTTACTAAGAAACTGTAAGATGAAAGGCTTTACTGAAAAAAAAAGTAAACTTTAAACGGGCTTTAAATATGTTGTGCGGGTTAAATGTTAAAAATCTATATACAATTTTAGGCCATGCTATATTCCTGTAACTGTAAATAACTGATTATGTCATAAAAATAGCTTATCATTTTTTTGCGAAAAGGAAACCTGCCTTGATAAAAAAAATAATTATTTAGTTTTACTTTAAACTTTAACTTTAAATGCATTTATTATAATAACAGTAATCACATTTACTGCTAATAGCTATGTAACTAGAAACCATATATTTACTGCAATGCAATCACTGTTATCATTAAACATTAAACTTATTGGTTAGCATATATACATTTTGGAGAAGAAGACATCATTTAAAAATAAATATTGACAATTATGTAATGCAGCATCATCACATCACATCATAATCCTCTTTAAAATAATAATAATAATAATAATCAAAACTGAAAAAAATATAGGTTATAAGCAAGAATAGAAATAACAATTTTTCATTATTTAATTTATAATGTAAATGCAAGTTTTGTTTTAATTGTGGTATTAACTACCAAAAATATGTTTTTAATGTTTCATCAATTGCCATAGTACAAATTACAAAACATTTAATTTTTAAAACGAACAATTATAATTGTTTGTCTTGACTCTTGATACAGCACTTTGTAAACTCTAATGATTTGATTTGTGATTTTACTACGTTACTAAAGTAACTTTAACTATTGCCATATTTCCCAACAATTTAATTGTCCATTTATCTATTCATCAAAACTCCATTTTACAAGTTCTCTATCCGTTTTTGCTACAATTTTACCATGTGCGTGTGTATTTACCACCACCATATATTATTATATACCCATCAATTATAAAAAATTATAACAATTTTAAAAGTGAAACAATCATTTGTACTTGTACACAGGAGGAAATAAAAATTAAATATTAAATAAATCAATGAAATTCTCCATTAAAAAACATTTAATTCCCAAGATCTCATCTCATATTTAACTAGGCATTATATTGGGACACTCTAGACTCGTCTTCACAAAGTAACTTTTTGTACTTTTCAAAGAGCTTCCATTCATTCCATCTTTTCTCAATCTGCTCGTTCGCCCATTTGACTAATGGATGGTGTTGCTGGTCACGTTCAAGTCGATGTGGTGCTGGTGCTCCAAGCTCCAGCCCTAGCTCTGTTATGGCTCATTCAAGTGGCTCCTCCGAAAGCTTTGCAAAAAATGGAACCTTTTTGTAAAGCCCAATATCCAGTTAAAAAGAGCTCCTCCGAGCATCCAAAGAAACCAAGGATACAGTCATTTTTTCGCGAGCCTCATCCTTTTCGGAGGCTGAGCTTTTCATAAGCTCTGGGCTGCCTCTCGCTCGCCTCTCGCCTCTTCTCCTCCGTTTCAATACGGCATGTTATTTTCTATTCCTAAATCCTAAACCAAAATGTAAAAAAATAAAATTCCATCAAACTAAATATCTATAATAGCTTATTATATAAATTATATAATTTTGTCTCTCAACTAAACTTCCAAAAAAAAATATGATCTTCTATTCTATTCTATCCGAAAAGACAAGAGATCAAGAGACAACGGGAAATTTGACATGAAAAAGAGCCACCAAACCAATTATGTTTACAGATCAAACAGATAGGTATCTTGTTTTAACTCCCAGCAGCACTCAAAATGCTTCTGACACAATTCAATGCAAAATTGCAAATATAATTTGCCTTAAGCGAAAAAAGATGGTGCTACTGCCATATTCTCCGTAAACGGTTTAACGGTTTGCTGTTATGAACTGCTATAAATAGTATATATACCATGCTAATAAACATAACCTACTTTCCTAGATATTTACAGAGCTCTCCTCTTTCATCTATGTGCATGCATATCGATTTGTAAACCAGATTAAAAAAAAGTTAAGCAATTATGTACTAACCTAGTGACCTTGTACCTATTTATTTATTATGCAACTCGGTTTTTCCTAATTTCCGGTTAAAATTTTCTCTCATCTTGACAAACAAAAAGTAGTTAAAACAATAGTCGGATTTCCCTAATTTCACTTTCCCCCAACTTTCACAATTTACACAAAAAAGGCGGATGCGTACCTTCAAATCCTTCTAAAACTCTAAAAAAATGAATGACAGTTTTATAATTTATCTGTTACCTCCATTCATTTTCAATAATAAAATGTATTTAAATCTGATCTAATCCAAGTCAATTTTCCACACAAGCCATACATACAACCTATTTTCCCCTGTTTCTTCTTTCACTCACACACAGGCATCCAAACTTTTCTCCGCTTTCTCTTTTTTTTCTCTTCCAGCATATCCGCCTTTCAGATTGAAAAAAAATTGCAACTGACGACCATATTATACCAACATGTCATCACATTTCCTTCCCTTTTTTTCCTCCATATTTTCCCTCCAGCAACAAAAATGACAAAAGCAACAGTTGTCATCACTCTGCATCCAAAAAAGTGAAGATTTTTCAAAGGAGAAAATTGATGAATAGAATAGCAACCATGTGGCAACCTTACTAAAAAAATATGTAATTGAAAAAGCTATTTTACGACTTGTTTTCCATTTCCAAACACCTACGTAAAAACTAGACCTAGAACTAACTCCAATATTTTTTCCTAATTTCCTCCATCTCCTTCGTCCTCTACTCCAAAAACTTCGCCATTGCATTTTTTCCCCTCCATCGTCATTTCTTCCATCAACTAATTTTCTACTTGGAACGGTTGGAACCCAACTTTTTATTTATTTTTTTTTCCTCCAACTTCCAACTCGCCAAATCTCATTTTCATCTCTAAAACAAATGCCTAGTCAGGTTTCCCCATCATCCCCACCAAAACCCTTCATTAATATATATTTTTTTATAGTTTTCTCCTCCATTTCAAGTACTTTGCAATAGCTTTCTCCCAATGTTTATATATTTATTTACCATTCCCTCCCATTTGTCCAATTTTCTTCCCACCACTTAAATTACAACTTTATACTTATTTTTTTTACTGTATTTATCATTTACTTTTAACGGACAAGTAAAAAACAAACAGTTTTTAAATCTCTTTTGCTTTCTCCACTTTCACCGCACACATTTCTCTCTGCTTTCACTCTCCCATTCTGTCCCTTTCTCTCTCTCTTTCTGTTTCCAAGAAAAACTCATTTGAAGAGATTCAACCCTTTTTCATTATTACTATTATTATTACCACTACTTATTTCCTCTCTTGTCTCTTTTCCCTCAGCTTTCTCTTTTATTTTCACCATGATTACATATTAAAAAACACACACAGACTCACACAGAGAAAGAGAGAGAGACACACACACAATCAAAGGGCTCTTTTACCAAAAAATTTTCATTCAACATCCTCTATCGTCTCCTCCTCCCCCCTCCTCATGAACAAATCTCCTCATCATCGTCCTCCTCTTCATTCATTTTATATAAAACTTGTTGTTCTTCTCTCAACTTTAATTAGCCAATCCCAAAAACTGCGACTTTTCCCCTCCACTTTTTTTCTCCGGATTTTCCACTTGAACTACTTTCCTTTTTGATCATTTTCCATTTTATAAATGTTTTTCTTCTCGTGGTCGCCCGCCTATTTCGCGGTGGTCGCTTCTCTTCTACTAATTTTATCTTTTGTCACGTTGCCTAAACACGTTTTCTCACTTTCCCCACTTTCTCTCTGTCCGATTTTTATTTTCAGCATTAATAATTATGTAAACCATGTTTTTGATGATTATTTTAATGGTTGATTTAGACAAAGTCAAGCGTTAAGAGAGAAATGCGTAGAAAAATTTATGTGCAAAAGAAGGTTACACAAGCGGAATAATCTAAGCGTTTTTTTCGCCTTCTTTCAAATGAAAATGGTTGAAACGGAGTTTTTTTGAAAGGAAATCAGAGGGAAAAAATTATAGGGAAAACACAATAATAATAATTCTTTAGCTTTCTAACTACACCATTCAAGCATGGTCTGTTATTACGGAGATGGAGAAGTCATCGTAGTTATGCGATTGGTTTGTTTGTCCGTCCGTCTTTCTGTCTGTCTGTCCGGCCGTCCCTCTGTCTGTCTGTCTGCGCTATGACTCTTCAATGGTTTG
>JAQFYG010004272.1:0-11248 GCA_034694325.1 Entomobrya corticalis | reverse complement strand
TTTTTTCAAGGTCACAACAAGAACAAGTGGACAGTTTGGACCGATTGGTATGAGCTTGATAACTTTACATTTTTCGATTTTTGATTGAAATCTGAATAGTAGATAGTGAATGTTCTAGTTTATTTCTTGTTTTCAGGGAAAGCATTAACAAATGTCTGGGCAAGATATCGATATGGTGTATGGGAAGAACATGGAATTCCTGAAGATGACAAATTTCCGTATTTTTACGCACGTCCATCTTTTGAACCAAAATGGGAGGCGACAGGATGTTCTAACGAAGAACTTACAGGATCATTTCAGACCACGTAAGGATAAAATTACTGATATTTTTACACCCACACTTTCAAAAAAAGTAGAATCAGATTTACATGTATCACTGATTTCCTAATTAATTGAAATTTTGATGATTTTATTTTATCAGTGATGGTAACAATACCGACTCATGCAATGCATACGCTCCTGAGATTCGTGAAGAAAACTGTCGTTTTATTCCATCATCTTCCAACACTGCAAATTCTTCCCTGACGAATCTCCCCTGGGTAGATTCAATCCAGGAATTTTGCGACAGTAAAACTCACAATTATGCTGCTCCAAACCATCAAAATTTCTTTTGTGGACATCGAAGCGTCTGGGAAGTTATTAGGGAAACTGAAGACTACAAAAATGCAATATACGTGACGGACATTTTAGAACCTCCGGTATTTACAGTTATGAAAGAATCTCGATCCCCGGAATTTTACGTTTTACTTGACAGGGGAATTACTGTGGTAAGTTTTTAAGTAAGCCCACAAAACTATATTATCCTGACAAGTACTGTATTGTTCAAATAATGTTTTTTATTGTTTAGACACCAGCAAATGTGCTAAGGGATGTGATGGAAGCATTGTTCAGATTTGCTGCCATTCCGTCTCTAGAAAGGGTTAATATTGCTATTGGAAGCTACCCAAATGTTGACCAGGGAAAAAGTCATAGTTATGTCAAGAAAGAAGTCGGTTGGGCTCCAATTATGTCTGTTATTTATGACATTGAAAGGTTAGATTACTCTTTTATATTTCCACTTAATCTATATGCCAATTTTAATACAAATACACAATTGACAATATTTGTATCTATACAGGACATTGTTAGGACAAAGTCAAGATGGACCTGTTATTCGAGATTTTGGTTTGGCAATTCAAGAAGTTGCTGAAAAAATCAAACGAAGGAACCATTTGGCTGGTACAGTAATTCTTGTGGTCAAGCGAGGAGCAGCTCCAAATATGTTTGGTATGCAACACCGATTTATAAAATATCCAAAGAAAGAAAAATCTGCGAATCTAATTTTGCTTTATGGAATGACTAACAAATGGTATAAGCTTTAATTGGACTGTATTTACTTCAGATAAAATAAGTTATGAGCAGGAGGTGATCGCAGACATTCTGGAGGATAGTCGCATCAAAGTATTCGCCATCGAGGCACAACAAACAGAGCAAGTCCCATTCACTAATATCCAGTCCCTCGCTGAAGCAACCGGAGGTCAATATCACCTAATCAATGACACTGTGAACACAGGAAATGAATTGCAGCCAATGTTGGCAAAGATTCAAGAAAAATTGGAGCAGTCGAGCATTATGAATTCAGTATCTAGTTGGACAGTAAAATGAAAAACTGAAACTTTGATCTAAATATTATGTTATGTCTCCAAATATTTTGAAGATAATTTTTTATCTTTTTCTATCTGAATTAATAATAGACTCAAAAACAATATACACAGCCTGGCACAGCAGTCCAGATCCCCATTTATGATAACGTGAACATAATAAAAGTTCAGTTGACAACAAGCAGAGAAATTGTTGCTTCCGATATTATTCTGGAACAAGTAGCGGGGAACATGCGACAGTTCGTTTGAGTGAGAAAGCAGAGTGGGATGAAAAATCGGATTTGTCAAGAAGAATTGTGTTTACATATACGATCAATAATCCTTCCCCGGTACTTAATTTAATTGTTAATTGTTCCACAACGATATTGAGTGTCAAAATAATTATTTTGAAAAAAACGGGTTTTCATAATATTCTTTTAATAAAAAATTTGAAGGGTTCTGTGTGGTCTTTACGACATGGATGTCCATCCCAGAAATTGAATGACTGTCGTTTCTTCCTAGTGGTCACTGCAAACAATGACAGACCAACACCTCGACTCAATGACAAGTCTAATCTTTTTAGTAGCCAGACCGTTACCATTGACGTGTCAACTTCCGCTGCCAGCTCCTATCTAGTTGATATGAATAATCAGGGACTTAAAATTGCTCCATTTTCAATTTACGCAAAAGTGGAAATTTACCAACAGCGTGTTCTTGGTCTAAGAAATATAACCGCTTTGATAAGGCGTCATGGGGCAAATGGGGTTTATTGGAGTGTTCCTCTGACAGATGATGGCTCCGGATTACCTGATATTTCCCAAAATGATGGCATTTATTCGGGAATTTTCACACCACTGAAGGATGGTCTCTACCAAATTTCAGTTCATGCCAGTGAGATATTCAGTGGTTCAGAAGACATAAGAATAGTAAATCATGCGGGGATTTTGATGCCAAAGGATCAACTAAATTTTGGGTGCAAAAATTCATCAAAACTAAGATGCATTTCGGCTATATCGAGAGAATCATTTTCCAGAGTTCAGGATTTACAAAGAACTGTGGCTGTTGTAAATGCTGATACTTTTAGACCTGTGCGTCCTATAATAATATTGTATTTTTTATATTTTTCAAATTTGTATGCCAGAATGTAATTTGTCTTGCTTCTGATTATAGGGAAAACCCACAAAAATTTTGGATTTCAGAGTTACAACACTACCAAACTTTAACATTGAGTTTGAGTTCACGAGTCCAAAGCTACTTGGCTCTGATGATGATCGTAAGAAGGGATAATTCAAATAGCTTGAAACAATCAGATTTATGATTTTTAAGATATCGGCATTATCATTTGAAATGTGTGTAATTTTTAGCTGAATCCTTCTGGATTTATATGGCTCCCGATGCAAATAACTTTGTTGGTTCGACGGAGTTAACGAAATTGCTTGTGGAGTCAAGAGGAACAGCTTCCGGCTCACAAGTTAAAATTCCATTTAATGCTGCTTCAAAAGCGATTCCTTTTTACGCTGTCGAAGCAATATATCGGGAACAAAAGGTATTTACAGCTCTGCTTCTAAAACATTTTTATGTTCTAGGTGCACGATTTATATTAAATAAATAAGTAATCATTATCACTGTTTTGGATCACAGGGAGGACCTTCAAATGTTGTTGGAGTGGTCCCATCAGAGGAAGGCTCTAATGTCCCTTCCCCTCCCACTTCAAGTATTAACAGAAATTAGACCATGATATAGCATATACGTCTAACGTATGCTCTATATCATGATTAGACTAACAAAGCAAACTTGGAATGTACTGACTACTTTTTGCTAAAAATGATGAAATCTCATATTACAAAAATGTATAATAAAATATCTACTTTTGCCTACATTTTATGTGTAGTGTAGACGTGGTCATTTATGTTCACTGATAACTGAATAAGGCGACTGCATATTTTAAATAAAACTTAATTATTGAATATTGTAATATAGCTTCAATTGTATATGATTTTCTATACAAAAATATGCTGATAAATATGTGAAAAGATATGTGTGTGTGTGTGTAATTTTTACTATTGTTAACTTTGGGATAAATTGTAACAAGCTACAATAAAAATGATAAGCAATTGCTTAAAAATAAATTGCAATTACTCTGTTTTATTGTTGTCATTTTAGTTGAATCCAATTTAAATCATTATACTATACTAAAAGGATTAAAGTTAATTAATTTGCTCATCTAGGTCCTAGGTTCTACTATCGTTTAACAAATTTAATGGCTCATATTTAATTAGGAAAGTGTAAAGTATATCATTAAATATGTACCTCCTTTAAATATGTAAGTTTCATATGTTTGGACTGACGCACCCACTTCATACTAGATTTACTGGTCGTATGGTATAGATGACTCCTTAATCGTAAATGCACCGTGCATACCAGTTGGCAAGTAAAATGGGAAAAGCAAAGCAAGGAAAAAAGCAGGCAGCAGCAGAAAACGGAGAAAAAAACAAGAACAGATGATGCATGAGTGCTCCCGACTTCTCTTTGCTTACGTTTTTGGGTATTTGGGTAAATAATTGCTTTGTGGTTTGCAGTTTGCAGTGCACATTAACGTAAAGTTACTGAAAATTAGCAGTTTTGACAGCTAATTGTAAATTGAGTTTCGAATTTTATTGATTACTTGTTGCGTTATTAGTTGTCAGTTGAGACTTATTGAAGAAGCCGCAGCACTCAACCTTTGACATTTAATTGTGCATTCAACTTTGATTGGTTGACTATCGACCGAGACAGGATGACGTGCTATTTATTATGGAACAAGGCGATAAGATTCCGCTTAACGAATCAGTTTCTTTCGGATGAGTCGAAACGGGAGGGTAAAATAGATTTGGTGATTGGAAGCAATGATTTGACAGCTTATGGAGGTGGTGGAGGTGATGCATCTCAAAATTGGAACGTTTTGTCCAAATTGAAGGATCTTATTGAAAAAAATGGGGTGAAGAAGAAAGAGGTAAACAATTCAAATAATTAAAACATATGCAGTTACGTTACTACTTCAATTACAATTTTTGAGGGGGTTCTTGTTCTTAATTAATGAATTTTATTATTTATCTGGTTGTGTGAATCGTAGAAATCTCTCAAAATAATATTGGAAGATGTGACAACACCAGCCTCCGAACTTACTTCTCGAAAAACCCGGCTCAGCGTTCATATCAGTGGTGGACTTCTTCAAGAAATTAGAAATCAACTGGGACCAGATGTCAGGATTAAATTAGAATTTTTTAATGCACAGGCCAGCCGGTCAAATGCATTTTCTTTCTCAGAACAACAGCAACGGCGTTATTTCTCATTTGGTGGCGCAGGTGGAGGAGGATTTGGGAATGGAAGGGAGGTTGGCTCTGGGGGCGGAGGAAGTCCTCATTTCTTAAATGATTCTCGTCCACAAACTATTCGTTTCGGTATTGGTCCTGCTAATGCCGGTAGTGGAACGTTCACTATATCCAGCAATCCTAGTCCTGGTCGTGGACAACCAGACAAGTCTAGTTCAGGTCAGTGTTCAAATCAATCTTTCTTAGTTAACTATTAAATAGTTTATTAATTAGTTAATAGTTCATACGTACTTCTTTTTTATTGTTATGTTTGTAGAAATGAAGCTGATGAAAACAGAGAATTCTATATGGGTGTACTGTGAAGACAAAATGGAATTCCCGGATGGTTGGAAAGATCAGTGGCTGGGATCAATGGATGATGATGATGACGGGAATGACATACATCTGGAATTTTCTGCGGATATCAGCTTATTAGTCACGGTTAGTAGTTCCAGCACTGGAGGAGCTGGTGGCGACAAATTGGGCGACGTAAATTGGCAGTGTGGTCAGGTAAATAAACGTCTTCTTCTAGAAGAACTAAGGACTGATGTGGAAATCATTGCGGGAAATGGAAATGCCATTAGGTGTCACAGTGCTTTTTTAGTTGGTACGTTTACATATTTTATAATTTAATGTACCAAAAAATTTATGATTAAATATAACTTCTCTGTGTTTTAATTGCATTCAACTGTTATGTATGTAGTCCACAGTGAAGTTCTGAAGACAATGTTGGAAAGCGGGATGCAAGAATCAGCAACAAATCAAATCTCAATGCCTGACGAGACCGAAGAAGGAGTAAGGGCATTTCTAGCTTATCTCTACTATAGGGACCTGGACAGGCCGTTAAATAGTTCCAGCATTGCTGTGGAATTGCTCCAAATGGGTCACAAGTACCTGGTGAATTGTTTGGAGGATGCAGTGAGAGGAATTTTGGAATCTAAACCGGAGATGTGGTTCGAAGCCAATTCTGCACTTCGTCTCTTCTTTTTTGCTGGAAAATTGGACTCCCACCGTGCTTTAAAATTGAAGGCTGTACAAGTTTTAAAAGCGTAAGTACTTAGTTGATATAGAAGTAACTAATATTAGTACAAGCTTACAAGCAATTTAATTTTATTGTTTTATTCTTCTAATTTTCACGTAGAAAACCAAGTGCAGTACTGTCATCGGAAGATTACAACCGACTGTTCGAAATGGCAGGAGATGACATCCTGGAAGATGGTGCTGCTGAAAAGGAAGATGACGCCAATAAGCAGAATTGTACACATGGTGCTCAACTTCAAGCTGTAAAGGAACTTTGTAACGCGCTTTTATCAACTCCTGGAATACCTGTTCCTCCATTATTCCCATCAAATTCCAGTGGATTTTTGACAGCTAAAAGGAAACCAACGCCGAAAAAGTGAATTAATGTATTTTTTGAAAAATGTGATCTTATCAAGTCATGCTGGAGCTAATTACTGATTAAGTTTCTCAAGTTAAGTTTATTTCAATACTTTTTGTATTTGCTTTGAATTAACTTAAAGGTTAGAGCTAGTAATAGTAGTAGTCATTATGTATTATGGTGCATATTTGTTTGCATAAAAAAATTATGTATTTTTTGGAATCAATTGATAATTTAATAATTAAAATTTTTGCAGTACTGAGAAAAGACTGCATTCAGTGTAGTTCAGTCAGAGTCAGACATTCAAGTTATTTAAATCATTAAACTATATATTCTAATGTATCCCACACAGAAACGCAATGTTAGCATGGAAAGAATGCTTGTATTTGTATTGCATGTATTTTTATTATTAATTTTTATCATTGTCATTATCAGGCGACAGTCACCGTGAAGGCTTTCTTAAACTCTTAGGTTCAGTGTGTTTTTGAAGTATTATTTTTAGAAGACGGAAAGGATAAAAAATGGCTTAGGGCTTAGGCTTGGGTTGGGACTTGGGGTACTCAAGGTACTTCACATTTCACATTCACAGCGCAGCATTCAAGATATTGATATTAGGTAGCTGCGTCTACATTTTTGTTTTAATATTTCCTTTTATATTTTTGTGGAAATGCAATGTCATGAACGTAGGTAGGTATTAGCTACTAGACTAGAACTCAGAAAGGGATCATTTACAGGTACATTTTCTCCATTGTTGCTCTTGCCCTGTCTGTCTCCGTTTTCAACGTGTAATGTAGTAAGTATTCTTCTGCTTCAAACTTCCCTATTGGATATGGGTCCGAATATTTTCTCAGTTTTTCTGATTAACCCTTTTTCCAAGAAAAAAGACGACTAGGTACTTTACTTTCGAAGATCAAGTCAGCTTACAATATGTGCATGCATACCTACTGTAAAATGTTTTAGATATTTTTTGTGGGTAAGGAATACGGAAGGGTGTTCGTGTACTTGTCACGTAGACACTTCCTAAAGATTATTTTATTTGTGATCAACATTTCACCAGTCCAGATTGATTTTCAGTCTTCAGTCTTGTCCAAACTCCTTTACTGAAACAAGTGCAAAAGAACTTATCCAAATATTAAGATTTTAGTAAGTTTTTAAAAGTAAATATTTTATTTTTTAACAGTTAAAAAATGTTTGCGTGTTGTGGTGTTATTCATCAAAGTAATGTAAAATTATTAACGTGCTGTTTTCTTTGCATTTATTTTAGATAGCTACTTACATTGTATATACGCCTGTGCTACAAGGCCCCAACCCCGATCCCTAGCAGGAAAGAATTAGCAACAATGTATTTCGCCATAACTACAGAGGTCAAGTCCATCAGCGGGAAGATGAGTGAGAAAATTAAGAAGAAATTGGCTACCGCTGGCGATCCAAAAACGGAAAGAACTGGAGAATCATTGATTGTCAACGACAAGAAGAGAATTACTTCCGGTAAATAAGCCATATAAGTGTGTAATTTGAAAGGTTTAATGTTTACTTGTGCAATTTTCACTAATTAGTTATCTTTTTAAATTGCAGGCGGAGCTGAGGAAAGGACTGAAAGGACAGGCAACTCATCGACAGGAGAACCGCTAATTTCCCCAGACGACTTCTCGATGCTTTTATTCCTGTCATTTCTTCGTGAAAGAACCATCGACCTATTACTTGTGATTTGTTACACATTTTTAATGTCATTGACTCTGGCCTCCATGTTTATCATTTGTTTCCTCCTAACCATTCTTGTTTTTTGCACAATAATTGTTGCCTGCGTTGCCGTAGATGCCAAATCCTGTCAAGTTTTTTTGCCCCTTCAACCCGACATTTTAGTTGGTGGTTGTTTAGCAATCCCATTCTTCATTTTCTTGGGTGCTCGAATCGTTTACGTCGTCAAAGAATTTTGTGACAATTTAAAACATTTCGAAAAAGAATATGTAAAAGCGAGCAGGAGGTCATTTTTGAATAGCAAAAAGTTTGAGATATTTATTATTTTATTGTACATTTCTTTTGTCGCATTCAATTATTTTGAATCTGAAATAGGCTGTATGGTTAAAAGTTTTTATAAAACTGTTGGAGAAGAGCCAAATTTTACTAAAAAGGATGAAATTATTATTTTTATTGATATGATTTGTGCAATTGGTATAGTTAGTATCATGCTGTCTGAATTGTCAACTTTGGAGAAAATGAGGGTTAATTTGCTAGTAAAAAATTGTGAAAGGATGCGGAGTGACGAAGAGATGGCGATTATAATGAAGAATAAGTTTGAGTTGACGATGGATACTGGAATGGAATGCATGCTTTTTGCTCTGGATTTTATAATTGGTAGTATTTTTACTGTTGTCGGGATATTTTCGGTTGTTAGTACAGCCAACTCATTATTGTATTGGGTAACAGCGTAAATTGCTCGAAGAATTTTATTAAGTTTAACTTTTAACTTACAAAAAAACATTTAATTGTTGTCTTTGAAATTTTGTTATAATGGGTTTTATGATAATTTTGCAGATGAGATGAGAGTGGCTAGATATTATATAATTTTATTTTTTAAATATTTTGATTGTTTAACGTTAAATTGATTATTATTTAGACACTACGCATTTTGCATTTTGGTTTTTGTATTGATATATGATTTTGTTGAGTTAAAGTTTAATCAAGCCAATTAAAGGAATATATTTATTACTTTTATAAATATTTCGTGTTTAGTAATAATTTTGTACTTTTTGTATTAAGCACCCTATTTGTACCCTCCCTAAATAAATATTCTGAATCATAATTGCTGACGCTGAAATTAAATGAAGACAAGTTCAAGTCTGGAACTTAAAAATGAAAAATGACCACGGGCTTATTAGCGTATTGTTAGTGCAATTTTTCCATTTGCTATCCTTTGTCCTTGTCCAAATTATTGTAGAGCTCTCGCCGCCCTTCATGAGACGGCTAACGGTAACCTATCTGTGGAAAGAAATTCGGAAATCAGATTTATTTGAGAAAGCATCTGGCAAATATTCATAAAAAGGAGACAAATTTGGAGTGTGAATATTGCGGGATGAAGTTTAAGCGACAGGATCACTTGAGAGGACGTATGTTTGTCCAGTTTGTGAAAAGGGATTCAATCGGAGGGATATCATGATTGTTCATATGGGAATGCATGGCTTAGCGAAGGAACATGCCAGCCAAGTTTACAAACAACATCAAGAGGACATGAAGCAGGAGAATGCGTAGAATAATAATAAATTACAGAATGTTTAATGAATATTAATTAATTATTTTTTAATTTAAAGTAAAATAAAATAAATAAGCGTAAAATACTTTATTGTCATTCATATCGTTTGACTTCATTTTTTTAAATATAAAATTGTATGTGATTCATTTTGAATTACGTATTATAATTAATTATCATATCATTTTAACGGCATAGTTAGCTAAATAATTATTCATCATATAAACTTTCATTTTAATTTTTTTACAACCTCCGCTCAACTTATCAGATTTGTCTTGATTTGCCTTTAAAAGTCTTGACGTGGGCTGAAAATTATTAGCTGAGTAGAATGGCTTAGATTTGCTGAGCCTCATGTGAGTCGTTTGGACACTGATCGCATTGTTGATTTTCTTGTTGAAGAAGGCTCCAGAACTTAGCCTGTTGGCGTTGGGACTCCGCCATGTCATCCAAAATCCTCTGGAAATTAGCTCGACTACCAGCGAATTTTGTCTCGGGACTCCGCTGGCACTGGGGACGGTGGTACTGTACTTGACCTTCCTGTTGAAGACGATTACGCCAGTAATCAGCTTCGCGTGGCCATTGGGATTCTAGCTTCTTACCAACAATCCTCTGAGAATTCACACGTTTGCCAACCGACGTTGCTGTCTCTTGAAGGACCTGGCGGTACTGGGACCTTGGGTTCAATCCTTGACCATCTTGTTGACGACTACTACAGTACTGAGCTTGCGCTTGATGGCGACGATAGTTTAGGGCTTCTTCCTGGCGCCATTTGTTGAGCTCTTCTTGTTGTTTTTGACAATGATCAGCAAGCTGACGGCGTTCTTCTGCCAAATGGCAATTGAGCTCCTTCAACTCCTTCGAGATTTCCTCCGAATGACGCAATTTATACAACAACTGACGGTTGCGTTCCTCCAACTGACCATTACTTTCCTCCAAGTTCAGGGAGAGGTCCTCCAATTGTTTTTGTCGCTCCTCCCACTGAATCTCCCTTTCCTCAGACAGACGCCGTTGCCCCAGAAAACCACGTTTTTCTTCTTTCCATAGACGCCGATCGTCTTGCCACTGCTGACGCCGTGCCAACCATTGATTCTGCTGTTCTTCCCACAGACGCCGTCGTTGTTCCCATCGACGGCTTTCGTTATCCTGCTGACGCTTTTGTTGTTGGAGTTTAGTCATCAGATTAACGACGGCACTCAATTCAGTTCTCTTCGCCGCCCAAGGAATCAGATCCTGTTCAGATACTGCTTGTCGACACATTGGACAGTGATGGCGACTTCCACTCATCCCATCTCTTTAAACAAAGCAAAAGTACAACTTTAATCTGATTTAAGATTTAATTAATCCTAACCCAATACAATTATCTGACTATGAACATAACTCCTCACCTTTCAAACCAATTCAACAAACAGCGGCTATGGAACTTGTGTCCACAGGGTGTGCTCACACAGCGGAGGTTATCTTCGGTTATCAACACATCTAGACAAATGCAGCAATCTACGACCTGCCTGGATTCCGGTATCACGTTTCTGGTGACGCCATTATTCTCATTACCAGCAGCAGATATTACGATACGTCGTTTTCGTAAGATGAACCCTAAAACTTTGTTCATGGCCACGATAACTGTTTTCGATTTTAATGTGTTAGCGTTTTCTCA